>BJBW01007222.1:21996-32122 GCA_004320125.1 Scolopax mira
ATATTTTCCACTTCTAAGCGTTAGAGGCTGGAGAAGACCTTGACAGAGTGAAGATTGCCCTGTATCTGCTTTCTCCCCACCCTGGATGGAGCCCAGGGCAAGCAGCCAGCAGAGCCGCATCGAGTCCATCCCCTGCCAAAGCGGGTTCTGCTCTCACACTGGTTTTACACCAGTTGAGCTCCGTGTGCTTTGGGGCTGTTACTTCAGCATGCTAAGGGGAAAAAAAAAAGCCCTCCCAGCCAGCACTGTGTGGTTCTTGAGGCTGACAGGAGGTATGGCTGGGCAGGCCACATCTGATCGGCCAGGGAAAGGTCTGTCTGCTTCTGCTGCTCTGACGGTCGGGAGAAAGGTATCTTGGAGAAGAAAGGGATAAAAAACTCCAAGAGTGAGAAAGTTTGGCTGAAAACCCCACCAGTAAAACATACTTTCTCTTGCTAGCCTCCTGCAGAATATGTCTTCAAGCTATTGGCAGTTTCGAACACACAGAAAATATCTTTTGCTAAAATATTTTTTTCTCTATCAAGATGATCCATGTAATTTCTGCAATTAAGTACCTTCTTCCAACTTAATGTGTATTCGTCGTGTACTTCGGTGTAGTCTCAGAATACAGCAGCAGAGGTTACTATTTGGACGAAGCTGTTTTTCTAGCCATTCATATCACTTTTATTTCCTTTCCTTTTTGTTCTTTCCTTAACCTCTTTTTTACTGCTGTTAAATTCCTTGCTTTCATTTTTGCAGAAGTTCAGCCTTCCAGCCTGCTCTCCGATGCTGTTAGACATCAGCTCAGGCTCAGACTTATTACTTCTGATATGTCACTCTGCAGGCAGGGAGCCTAAAGCAACACTGCTCCCTCCAGCCCTCGCAAGCTTCAGCTGGATCCTCACCGACCCGCAGAGCTATTTCTGCAGAGCAGGAACCCGGAGGAAATATGTAGACCTGAAGAGCAAGCCCAGTACCTTGGTTCACACTGAGCTTCTGAAACAGGAGACTAAGCAGGAGGTCAGGATGCACAGAGGTGATTTAGCCACGTTAGCTTGCCGAGCTCATCCATATATATATATATATAAAACTGGTATAGTACTGGGGAGAGGAAATCATGGTGAATGGCATATTCAGGCCCTATTTAGCATTTGAAAAACACCGATCATCTCTTAAATCAGATGTTCTGAATTACTTTAATATTCCTGCGCAGAAAAGTGCCAGCAGAGCTGATTTGTTTGCCTCTTTTTGCTCAGTGGTCTGACATCAATCCATCAGGCATGTGCCATATCCCAGGCCTCTCCTCCCCCCCATCTCTGCCTACTGTCTGGTCACTTCCATCTTATTTCCAGTGCTCCTTTTGCTGCTGACAGCAAGAGACAGCCCTTTCCTTATGCACAAGGTACATAAACAAAGTGGGTAAAAAGACATCAAATATTTTCTCATTCTCTCTGCTCTATGACAGCAGGAGGGGCAACCTTTTGAAAAGGGACTACAGCTATCATCGGTATGAATACTCCTTTTTTCTCTAGTTTCTTCTCCTTTTTTTCCTTTCCCACAGTGGTCTCTGCATTCCCTTTCCTCATTCAAGCTACATAAATAGTACTGAGCGCTGATGAGGTCTAAATTCTGTTTAAAACCCCAGAAAGGGCTTTTAAGGTTATATCTAAGTCCTCAGACCAGTTATAACTGGAAGAAGAAATGTCTGTGATTTAGTGTCTAATAAACAAACCGCCAAGGTCAAGATGGCATCTTCTCCTATAGCCATAATCACTTCCCTCAACATTTTGAGTTGTTGCATGTATCAGCAATACTCCCTCTGATGCCCAGCCACATTTAATTTTCCTTCTATAAATGACTTCCCCAAGAGAAGTGGGTGTGAATCATTACATTGTAAAATAGATTTTTAAAAGATGAACCACACCGAGTGTAAAATAACTATTTGTGTGAGGAGCAAACATAGTGGAGGTTTCGCTTTTAAATCCCATGGAAGGGATTCTGGACCTAGATTTACACACACGTATTCTGGACAAAAGGCTGAGGGACAAGTGATTTTACCAGCCTCTGGTTTGGAAGATGAAATTCGATGAGATTTGCGATGACCACCTCGTCTGTAAAAGTCAGGGCTCTTAAGATAATACAAGTTAAAAATCCTTCACCCTCCAAAACTAAGCGTATCTTGCTCATCCCTGGACCTGGATCAAAATATTCAGTTGTCCTTAAAAGGACTTTCTGTTCTAATGGCTACCTAGCCATGCTGTGCTCCATGTATAGCTTTCCACAGCAGAGCTGAGTGCTGCTGCCATGTCCTGCCCAGAGGTCTGATCCAAAAATGAAACATTTTGGGAACCGGGGGGTGCGTGGCACTGCTTCCCTCAGCAGGTCCATGTGCTGTGCACAAAGCCGTAGCACCTTGGCTTCCAACATTTCTCCTTCTTTACAAAATATTATATCTAAAGCCGTTGCACTGGTAACAAAATTGCAATCAGAAGTTAGGAAATTGCTAACTAAAGCCCATTTTACTGCTTAACTTCAAGGAAAGCCATAAAATTATCAGTCTTCTCTTTCCTCAATATATTTTCCTCGCAGTCTATGATGCTCCGTGGGGTATTTCTCTATGTGAACTCCGTGACGGTTTGGCTCCAAATTATCCGAACATAAAACTGAGCTTATGAAGCCTCACTCAGAGGTTGCGTGGACCCTTTTTATTGGCACAGACTTAAAAAGAACCTTAATAAACCTTATAGGCTTGGGGGACTTTTTGGTTGCTGGCACTTGCCAGCCACACCGCTCGCGTCCCTCTTGCAGCGCCCGGGCGGAAAGCGAGCTGGAACCACAGGCTGGGGATTTTATAGGGTTGGATTATCTGCTGGTATTGCCCTCTTCCTTCCCAGCGAATCTCAGAGCTGTTTTCTTTGAAAGCAAGTGGGTGATGCTGCAAGAATACTCATAGCTTAGCGCGGCTTGATCACCCAAGCTTAGGGACACGGCCAAAAATAATAGGGTCGTCTAAAATGGAGCTGGGGGGTGCTATTTGCTGGCAGAGGGAGAGGTCTGATGGGATTAAAGCTGAAGTATCTACCCGTGTGCAAGCGGAAAGCCTAGCGCTCTGCAGTGTTGACTCCATGGATTTTCCTCAAAGCATCCATTTCTCCTTGGGATTTTATTACTGCCTCCAACAATGCTGTAATTGCATACGTAGGGCAGCAGACCCCAAGTTTTAATCTGCATTTCTTAGGGCCTAAACTCTGCACAGGCTGCCCGTGTTTGCACAGAGCTCAGCACAACAGGCATCCAGTCCTGGCTGGGCTCCGCGGTCGCTGCTTTAATTCAAGTCATAATAAATAATAACGTCAGATTGGAAATAAATCTTCTGGGTTTGGTCCACAGCTGATCCTTCAGTGTGGTACATGTTGAAAGCACTTGTTGGGAAGCTCTGCTGTATCCCATTCTGGGTCTAACTCTGTGCCACCCCTTCTGCCTTAGTCTCAGTTCAGTTCTGGCTTGGGGCACTGGTGCAGTACAGATAATTTTACTTTTTCTTTCATTTTGAGCCTGGTCACTGACAGTAAAGATACTGCACAGTTTTATTCCCTCAGATACGCTCCATCTTTTCCCGTGCAACCTGCTCTAGGTGGACCTGCTTTGGCAGGCGGGTTTGGACCAGGTGATCTCCAGAGGTCCCTTCCAACCCCGTATCGTCCTGTGATTCTGTGAGCTCACTTAGGTTGTCTGGAGTGACCTACTGCATCATTTCTTTATTTTTCAGTTACCCTGGCTTTATCTGGTATTTTCTGCCCAACCATGTACCACAAACTCCTGGATAGTAATTATTCAGGCAGAGCATTAATGCTTAATAACACTTACACAGGCAGTTAGTGAGTACTGAGATACTGCTTCCTATGTCAACCGAAAGAATCAGGATGAACATATAATACCATTTACCTCATAAAATTAACAAGTCTTCCTTATTGCCACAAATTATAATTTTCATGATACAGTAATGGTGAAATAGTAAAAGTAGAAAGCACTGCTGTTAACTCAGACATAGCTGATATCCCTTTGCTTTTCGATGTTGTATATTCTTAGACCAATACTCCATGCCAGCCCCTGCAGCCAAAAATACATCAAGAGCCTAAAAAAAGTAAAATAGAAACATCACTTCAAAATTCTTTCAAACATGTTTCCTTTTCTCCCTTTATACGGAGCCACAGAGAGAATGGAAAAGATAAAAACTCACAAAAAGCATTGCTTGATTCCTCACTACGGTGCAAGTAAATAAAAGGTGCCACAGTAAGTTCAAATCACAAAGAGTTTTCAAGAGGGAAAGCTTAATCATTTCTGCCAAACGTTGGAAAAGTTAAACATTTTTAAATCAAAAATACAAGCACTACTGGTGACTCAAGCCACATTTCAGCCATGTTTGGGGTGATTTTTTCCCAGCGGTCAGTGCTTGTCTCTCACATCCCTTCTGTTTGTCTGAGGTGAAATCGGGAGGCACGAAACGGTGCGCTTGTTGGAGGCACCGGGTACTTTCAGCAGCAAAGCTATTTGTTTAGAAGGTACAAATTCGGGCTGTTCAGAGAACCACAGCCCTTGGGTGCAAGCCAGGGATGCTGGACCCCTCCCGCACCCCCCAAGCACCCACCGCAGCCCCAAGCTGCCTTCAGCCCATGGGAGAGGTGGAGAGCACGGGGAATGGATGGGGCACAGCGAGAAACAAGTATGAGAAGTCACCGCAGTCCCCCCATCAGCGGCGTTCATATTTCATCCTAATGGCTAAAATGAGTCTTAAATGAGGCCAGATTATAGGGCCAACCTAATTCACTTACACTGATGTAAATCCAGGTATCCGTTACAACATTGCATGTTGGGGCTCACCACAGAGCAAAAGCTGCTGATAAACCACCCCCACCACCCCCCCCCCCCACCTCCGAGGAGGACAGGAAGCAGATTCCTCCTGGCCAGATCCGATCCAAAGCCCGTTGAAGTCGGTACAAGCTCCTTCAGCTCCAGTGGGTTTGGGATCAGGCCCATGGCGAGCGCTGAGCCAGCTCTGCTGCCAAAATGCAAAATCCTTTTCCATTGGCTTTGCCAGTTTGGTGTTAATACATGTGTGAAGGAGTTTGGGGGGGGGGGGGAGGAGGGAGAGGTTTTTGAGGGCTTTCTTTTTTTTTTAAACTGAGGAATGATTACACCCTTGCCAGCATGTGGACTTTGCGCAAAAGAACAGGAGAGGGGGCAGGAGATGTTTTTCCTGAAGGCATCAGCTCCCTGTTGCAGCATCCCAGAGGAGAGTGGATGCGTCCATCACAGGACCCCTAGGTCCCCGGGGCTAAGTTAGTCCCTGCTCTCCACTCCGAAAGGGCAAATCTGGAGTCACGGGTCAATAACACACGGGATGTGGGAGGCAAAACATCCCTTGGACACAGGTAAGCCCCCCACTCAGTATAACAGGACCCACTGGGAGCTGGTATCATTTTAATCCCATTTACCCTACTACACAACTTTGCCCTGAACCATCTTCCAGTTTTCTCTACCCTTCAGCTCTTCCCCCACCGCCAAGTCGTTTTGTTGCACGTGTCCCATACAAGATGCTGTTGCCTCTTTGGCTTTCCAGGGGAAGGACTCTGCCTTCTTGTGGCTTTCGGAGCATGTAGCCCGGACGGTGTCAGAATTAGTCTGGGGCCTTTGCAGGCTGCCACAATATAAACAGTTTCAGTACGGCACATGTTATACAGTAAGATCATCCGAAACCAAACATTTTCCCACTGCACACAATAAACATCCATAATAAATTGCATTATACAAAATATATTTATGGCTAATTTTTTAATTTAAACCACCTGGGAAATTTTTGTTAGAACGGTTGATATGAAGGTCTGGGTATTCTGGTAATCTAATGATATCTAATAGACAAAATAGTATGATGTTACAACAGCCTCAAAGCTTTCATTTTCTGTAGCCCTCTCAGAGATCAAACTGGCAGAACTCATATTTTTTGAAATTTTATACATAATTGGTGATGCAATTGCCAAAAATAACCTATTCGTACAAGTCTTGCTCTTCTGGTTTCTAACTTACTGTAATCACGAAAGAGAGCAGCGCACTGCTTTGCAATGAACTGCTTTGCAATGAATACGGGTTTGGGTCAGGGAGCAAGGGCCACGGTTGTGTGGCAGTTTCCATTCGGCGGATTATTTTACAGGCAATTTAAATTTAGTTTAGAGTTTAAGCAGGGCTAAAAAGTAATGCACCCATTCAGATGTATAAGCAATTCTTCAGAAAAGGAATAAAGCCATAACTTGGGTGTATCTCTTTCCCGCACCGAAATTTTGCTCCAATGTAAGATTTTCTAAACAAAAGCTGTTGGTGCCAAAGGGGGCAGAGCATTTTTATTGCATAAATTAGGCCCAGACCTGCAAGCCTTCCACCAAAAAAAACTCCTGTGCTCATCACGGGTAAGTCAAGCATTCCAAAAAGCCTGGAGATTGTGGCAGATCTCGTTGAGCCAGCCTCTCTCCAGTCCATACAACTCCCAGCTCCAACTGTGCCGTGTGTCTGCAGTGAGCACTGGCAGCTTGGCTGTTGCTGGACTCCTTTTAAAGCACAGCCCATACCTTTAGCTACTTCCTCACCTCCCGTTGTTTCTGGGACTTGGAGGCCATGTGGTACATTTCAGCCTTAACTTTGAATTTCCTTTAGTTTGTAGATCAAGCTTTGACATTCCCTTAAGGTAGTGAGGTTTTATGTCGTTGCATATATCCTAGTTTAAAAGATAATGCTTCACTGAAACAGACCACAATATTAAACCCTGAAATAAAATGAATTGTATTTCACTTCCCAGCTCCTATTGCTGGATTAGCTCACATTTCTTTCTCTTTGTTACATATTTAGCACCAAATACAATATTCATTGCAGGCAAGCTTCCCTCCTCCCACACGGCTCCGTGGCTGCCTTTTCTTCCAGCAGCACTGGAGAAGGCAATGCCTCACTATAGTCTAGAAATGCAAACAAAAGGGGAGGGAGCATAAAGTCAATGAATGATCGGGCAGGGTTGGTTTATACCCTGAGCATTTCATATTTTTTTTTTTTTTAATTTAAAATGGCAATGCAAAGACACAAGAGTCCTGGGGATAACAACCTCTGCTTCTCCTTTACACCCATCCTTGTCCCAACCTGGCTGTTTCTTAGCTGAGTTTATCTCTTGCAAACACCTCCCTCCAGCAGCCCCTGTAGCAAAGGGGGCACTGGAGGTGCTCTCTGATGCTTACTGGTCTGTATCGTGATCTATACTGGTCTTCTCTGGTTCCTGGGCTGGGTGCTAAGAACTGCAGCAGTAACCAATTGCACATGAACATGTCAGGAACCACTGGGGAGCCATCACAGAGAAGTTATCGAACCTCTGTGACCCCAGCCCCCCTTCTCTATCTCCTCACCCCAGCCTGTACACCCTATCCCTCCTTCCCATCTTTGCATAACCCACCTGGGAGCCTTTGCTCTGAAACTCAGGGATGGGGCACCCCTGAGTCCCACACAGCTCTGGGGACGCCTGCAGGGCAGGTAAACAACAGAATTGATGGGAGAGACTCGGAGCCAGACATTGGTTCTGCGTTGTCTGAGCTGAACCCAGGTTTTTTAACGGCCATTTAGTTTTTTAAGTGCATTCCTGTGATCCCAGCCTTGAGTCTAGGTCTCCGTATGAAACGGCACTGCTTTAACTAGGTGCATAGATTATAAAACCAGGAAGAGTGGTCTGGTCTGCCCCCCCCCCCCCCCCCCCCGAATAACACAGGCTACAGGAATTCCCTAAATTAATTCCTGTTTGGATTAGCTCATATCTTTTTAGAAAAACAGCCAACCTTAATTAAGACAAAGGAATTCCAGTGATGTTGAAATCCACCCAGCTCTCAGTAAATTGTTTTACTGGTTAAGTACTTTCACTACATAAAATATAAACTGTATTTCTAATCTGCATTTGTCCAGTTGTAGCTCTGTCTAATGAACAATATAACACTTCTATCTGCTAGTCTGAAAATCATGTGGGATTAAATGTCTTTCTGCTCTTCATAAACCACTCCTTGCCTAACTAAACTGAAAAGTTGTAAAAGTGATTGTATAAAATTATGGCAAAAGAGCACTTGAGTTGCTCCAAAAATGACAGCAAACCTAGTTAAATTTTAAATAAACAAATGCCGTGAACTCTTGGTTGGAAATCTAAGTGTCTGAACAAGTCCTTCCAAAGGTAAAGTACATCTGTTTAGAAGGTGGTTTACAGCAAAGCGAGGCAATTTCTGTGGACAAGGTTTCATTAGCTGAGATTTATAAAATTCCATCTGCTCCCCCACTGCCCTCTCCTCCTGCACCCTCCGGTGGGATGGAGCAACCACTGATACTTTCCTCTATCCTCCCACACCACGTACCTGTCTGGACAAAAAATTCATTCCACTTTCTTCTTCAGCAACTTAGATGGCATCATCAGGGAATTGTGCTCCCCAGGGCAGCCAGAAATACCTTCTCTGTCCAGACATCTTTACTTACATGTCAAGCCAATAAATATTTTACAATTAATACCCCCAAAAGAAATACACAATTTGGGAAGCATCCCAGGGAACAATATATAGGGTCCTGGAGATCAACTCTGTGTTCCCTATAGGCAGCCACAACATTTCAGAGTCTGTGTGGATGTACAGACATAGGTGCACAGGCTGCAAGCACCCCAGGAGCCTACACATTCCAGAGTCCCTCTCTAAACCAGTATATACATTAATTGCAATTGCAGATCATCAATGTATTTCCTGTATTACCTGCTTTTCTCTCCGTACGTGCACAAATATATATTAGGTATTTTACATATATGCAGAGACACACTACGTATATCTGTGGCATACACAGAAAAGTATGTTACGAACGCACATGTATGCACATGTATATGGTAAACACAGACATAGACACACTTACGTGCACTTAAATAACTAGGTGAATAGGTGAATATGAACACTAATAGCCATTTATGGCAACAACAATGAAAGCTGTCCCTGGAGCCTGCCTATGGTACAGCAGCCAAAATGATTGAGTACGCAGAGGGCAGCGCTGCAGCAATGGCACTCACATGGGCCTCCTTTTAGAAATGATTAATATTTAACCGACTTGGTGAACCTGGCTTTGGTTTTAGTTATGATTAGATAGCACCACGCACACAGCCGCCCCGCTAAGGACATCGTGGGGTGTCCAAGCAGCTTCCACTCGTGCTTCATGCGAAGACAGACAGAAAGTAAGAAGGGGAGAGATACGAAGCTTTAAAAAAAGAAAAAAAAAAAAACCCAAAACATGCTCAGCTCCGTTTGTGTTTGTTTGGAAAGAAAAGGGGGGAAAAGCAGCCTGAGAGGCTGGTGTAATAAGATGCTGTAGCCTTCATGAAAGAGGTGAAATAATTTTAAACACAGACACACAATGAGTTTATTTATTTAGAAAGTTGTTAAATAGAGTCTGGGAATTCAAATATTCAATGTTGACATTGTACAGAGCTGGCAGGGAGCCAGCCCCGGCTCTCCGGAGGGACCCAATGGCCACGGGGCCCAGGCCCTCGCCCCTCCCAGCCCAACTAACTAGGTAAAAGCCATTAGTTATACCCACAAGCAATAGCTGAGCCCGAGTCAAATAACGTTGCCTCAGCCAGCCAACTTCAAAGGCGTGTAAGTGTGTTTGGCTTTTTAGTGCTGGAACTGCAGCAATATGTCACACTTTTGAAAGAGTTTTGTAAACAGTTCCTTCCCCTTTGTAGAAACATTTCTTAAGTTTCTTGTACCCCGTGTAAACAGCGTTAATTAACAAGGGTTACATTTTTCATTTACAAGCACAGCTGTATTAATAACGAGCTCGCCTTTCGGAACCATCCTTTTCTTTTGTGTCCTTTTTCTGCCCTGCACCACGGCTGGTGCAGCCGGGAGGCACCATGGAGCTCAGCCCCAGTGCCATTGCCTACCACCACACCAGAAAGCTGGTCCCAAATTCGGCGGTGACTGTTGGCCCCAAGTAAGAGATGGTGGGAGAGAAAGAGAGAAAGAAAGAGGGGAAGAAGGGAAGGAAAAGAAAGAGAGAAATAAAAAGAGGGAGGGAGGGAGGAAGGAAGGAAGGAAGGAAGGAA
>BJBW01007222.1:32645-84298 GCA_004320125.1 Scolopax mira
CTCTCTCCATCCCCCGGCGGGGCTGGGGGTACTGAGAGAAGGTGCCAGCGGCAGGACAGGCGCGGTGAGGCAGAGGGAATGGTAAAGCGATGGCACAGAAACAGCCCGGCTGAAAGGGCCGGGCGCCTGGACATGGCAAACATCTCCCTGCTCGAAAACAAATTCCCGGACAGAGTCTTAAACAGGCAAATAAACTTGCCAGCTCTGTTTTTCAATCAAGCCTTTTAAGTACTAGACTGAGGCAAATTACAGGCGCAGGAAAACCTGCTGAAACTTAGGAAAGTGTTATTTTACTATCTCAGATGGTTAGAGGGATCTGGATCTACCTTGGCTGCACTAAATTGCCTGTAAAAAAGTGGTGATAAAGTGTAAAAGTAACAAGTGCCTCCTTATTCACGTGTGTTCCCCTAATCTGATCCCCTCCTGTCTCTTTATGAGGCTACTGGGTGGCTGGGGGCTACCCCGGACCGGCTGCGGGGCCGGGGCGGGGGTTATTCGGGGATACGGTTTCACCAGGCGGGCACAAAAACCCACCCGAGTGGAAAAGCAGCCCCCCAAACCCGCCGGGGGGGGGGTGGGGGGGTGGGCAGGGGGCCTGCCCCGGCGCTGCGCGGAGCGCGGATGGCCGCGCAAGGTGCAGCGCGGCTGCCGGCGGCCGGGCCCGCACCCCCCGGGGCCCGCACCGGGACGCCGCTCCCCGCACCCTGCTCCTCACCGGCTGCCTCCCGAACGCGTGGCGGGGAGAAAGGCTGCAGCGTGTCTCTTCCCTTATTTTTACAGCTGGACATTTAAAAAATTCACTACCTATTCCCCGCTTGACTCTTTTTTGTTTCTCCTGAATTTTCTTTTCTTTCTTTTAATTTTTTTTTTTTTTTGGGGAGGGGTGGTGAAGCCTCAAAATTCTATTTTAGCAATTTTACACTGAGGTTAAGAAAATGCGCGCTTCAGGTATTTTCCCTTAATTAAGAGGGAGAAGCTTTCCCGGGTATTCGCGACCCGCACGCCATCGGCGCGTTTCTCCTTCCACGCACGAAGCAGTAAAAGAGAAATAATCCAAGAAGTGCGCGTGATCCCGATCTATACCTTTTTCCACGCAACAGAGTGAAGGCTACAGAATGTTTTCTATTCCCAACCCAACCAGAAAGAACTGAAAAGCTGAAAACTTTTCCTCCCGAACGACTAAATTACAGGGGGTCGCCTCCAACCCTCCTTCCACTTGCCGTGAAACCGAGACGCTCTTCGGGGGCGGCGGGGGGGGGGGCGGGGGGGGGGGGGGGGGGGGGGGGGGGGGGGGGGGGGGGGGGGGGAAAGCCTTTCGAAACGCATATATTAGAAAAATTTAAAAATCCCAGCTTTTAAAATATGATTTCCTTTCTGAGCGGATTGGAAGCGAAGGATTATTTAATGGAAGGCATCTGTGGGAAGGGGGGGACGGGGGGGGGGGAAGTGCAACCCAGAGTAGAAACTTCGGAGCCGGTGGGAGCTCGCCCGCGGAGCGACCGGCTGCGAGAGAAAAGGAAGGGAAAAAGGCAAAGAAACCTGAGGGAGCTGCTCGGGGACGTGCGAGTTGGTGGTTGGGGTTTTTTTTTTTCCACAGTTAGCTCCGAAGTAGGGATGGCAACCTGGAGATTGAACAACAGATTTGTTTTCAAATTGCGGGCGCTGGTTTATCCACTTTAAAATCACCTAATGAAAGGCAGGTTGCTGCTGTTACCGGTAAGCTTCCCAGAAAAGCTGAGGATGATCCGGAGAGATCTTTCGCTTCCCCTTTTCCACGCTCCTCTATTATTATTTTTTTGTTCCCCTTTCACAAATAAAGAGTAAATCAGCATCTGCTTTTTACGTCACGCAACTTATGCAACATTTCATCTGAGGTTTTTTTTTTCCCGCATGCCCATTTTTCTTTTTTTTTTCTTTCTTTTTTTTTTTTTCACTCGGGAATTTGAGTTGCCATCGCCACGGATATCAAATGAAACTTGCCCAGATGTGTCAGAGAAAATAAAGACATCAGCTGCTTTTAAAATAGGACGCGAAAGCCGGCGAAGTTTTGCTGTTGATTCTCTCTTTAAAAAAAAATTATTAAAAAAGAAAAGAAAGGAATAATAATAATAATAAAAAAGGAAGCCCCGACACTGCAGCAGTTAAAAGCAAAGATCCCCATCATAAAGGAGAAACAGATGGGGTGAGCGTAAGACAAATAATTAAATAAATGGGGATTTGCGTGTGGACGGCCGAGCCCTCGGAGCAGAGACCTTCGGGCGGCCAAACTGTATAAAAAGTGCTGGAAAAGCGCCTGAAATTACAACATTTACATCAACTTTTAGCGGGTGACTGCAGCCCGCGGCTGGGAACCGCTCCGCGCTGTCCCCGTGTGTCGTGTCCCCCCCCCCCCACTCTCCCCCGCTACCCCTCCCCATCTCGGCCACGCGTGGCGGCGGCTCCCACGGCCCCACCCGCGCCGCGCTCCGCCGCCGCTCCCCACGCAGGGTTTTGGTGCGGTGGGAGGGTGACTTTTTGCTACAAGCGGTGCAGGACCTGTGGAGTTTGGGGTGGGGGGGGGGTCCCCGGTAGCTCCGCACCCGCTACCTGCGCCCCAATCTCGCCGCCCCCCCCGCAGAGCTACCGCTGCCCCTCCGTGCACACGCACACGCCCCCCCCCCCATCCCACCCCAACCCGCAGCCCCCAGCCCTGCCGACAGCCCACAGCGCCCACTATAGGACCCGCAGCCTCTCGCACTCCCCCCCCCATTCCCCGGCACCCCCCCCCCATACACACACACACACACACACACACACACACACACACACACACTTCCAGCCCCCGGCAGCAGCAACTTCCAGCGCTCGCCACTGAACTTTTCCTCAACTCCTTCCCCACCTCCCGCCGGCCGCCCCGCAGCCCCCGCACCGGCTCCGGCCGTCGGACCCCCCACCCCTTACCCCGCTCCCGCAGCCGAGCCGAGGGACGGAGCCGGGGGGGGGGGGGGAGGGAAAGGGGGGGATACTGCAGGTTGCCTGCGAGCCCCGCGCCGCATCAGACATGTCTATGCAACATGGCAGAGAGGGAGGGTGAAAAGGCAAGAGAAAGGGGTATTGCACCTACTTGCGGCCAGCTTCCTCGCCCTGCCTTTGGATCGCATGCTGCCAGTCCCGCGGCCGATGCTGGCGTGGGGGTTGGCGGGGGTGGGGGGGGCCTTTTTGGGTTTTTTTTTTTCTCCTCCCGGAGCTTTTCCTCCTTTTTTTCGCTCCCCCTTCTCCCTCTCTCCTCTCCCTCTCCCGCACACACACACACTCTCTCTCCCTTTCTCTCAATCCCGGCTCGCTATCTCTCCAGCATTGTCAGTTTGGACACCTTCGCACATGCGCACGGGCGGCTCCCCCCCGCTCTTCAACATTTCAGCGCCGCCAAAAAAAAGTTTGTAGCGATCCATCACCGCCGGTGGGGGACCCTGACAGCCGGCACCGGGGCCGGGACGGGCCGGGACGAGGCGGGCAGCCACCGCCGGGGCTGCGGGACGGCGGCCGGTGGGCAACCGGGAGGGGTTAGAGAGGGGGAGACCTGCGCTCCCACCGGGGCAGGGGGTGGGATGTGGGAGAAATGACACCTTTTTCTGCCATTTTCTTTTTTTTTTTTTTTTTTCCTAATGGGATATTAATCCTTTTCTGGCGTTTGGGCAACATTTAAATAGTTTATTCTCAACCGGCCGCAATTATCGTAGATCTCGGCGTGTATATACACAGATATAATTTGATGATATGTTTTATTATGGACGCCTACCATTAAATTCCACACTTTCCCAGCGCACACACTTTTTTTTCCCCCCACCTTGAACTCGGCTCAGCCACCACCAAAAAAAAAAAAAAAAAAAAAACAAGCGCTCCTAAAACGCTAACAGCGACCACTCTAATCTGTTTTAATTACAGGGTTTGCCAATCAAAGAGGGAACGCGCAGAAATTGGGAACTCCTTTAGGGGACGGCTGTGTCCGAGGTATGAATCAATCCGAACTACATATAGATTTTCCTCCGGTACAACCTCCTTGCATTAAACAGTTTTGTTCAATACCTTCCATGCGCTATTTATGTTCCCATTAATATCTGTTGCAAATCCTGCCAGACACCATAAAAGAAAATTACAATGTTTCAGACTCGGGGCCGCGCCAGTACATACAACGCTGCTCAACTTTTTGTTTTAATAAAATTTTCAGCATCGCCCCTTCCCTCTTCAGACCCCCCCCCCCCCCCCCCCGCCTCCCTCCCTCCCGGCTGCCGGGGCCGCCCGCCGAGAGCACACCCCCCCCCCCCCCCCCCCCCCCCCCCCCCGCCGGCCCCCCCCCCCCCCCCCCCGCCCCCCCCCCCCCCGGGACCCCCCCCCCCCCCCCCCCCGCCTCTGCCGGCCGGGCTCCCCCCCGCACACCCCACCGGTGACAACCCCCCCGCCGTGGGGCGGGGGCACCGCGTATTCCACGCAGCTCCCCCCCCTCCCAAAACAGCCGGCAGATAGGCGCAAGCAACTTGAGCCCTTCTCCACGCAGCCTTTCTTGATGCTTTTGATATTTTTAATTTGCAAATTGTGTTGGGGGGGGGGAGGTGTGTGTGTGTGTGTGTGTTTCAGGGTCACGCAGCTTTTCCGTCCCTACCACCCACCGCCACCCCCCTCCCCGCACCTAACGCCCCTGGGAGTGCGGACGCGCACCCATACTGGACTCGGCCTCCCCCGGCCAAAGACACCCCCCCCCCCCCCCCGCCGCTGGAACCCCTCGGGATGCCCAGCCCCGGTTGTCCCGGGAGGAGCTGGGCCCCTCTGTCCCGGCGTAGGGAGACCCGGGGCTGGCGGGGAGAGGCCCCCCCGGTTACGCGGGGGAGATGCGTGCCCCGGGGATGCTCGGGGACTGGGGGCTGCCCTCGGGGGGACGAGCACTACCGGACCCCAGGCTACCGTTTCTCCTTGTGGGGCTGTCCCCGAAATCATCCCCCCCGAAATCATCCCCCCCTGCACCGAAACCAGCGGCGCCGGTTTATTCGGGAGAACAGAAAACGGCCGGGAACTTTGCAAAACTCCCCCCGCGCCTTTCTGCCCACCCACCCCCGCCCCGGTTTAAACGGGAGACCCCGGCAAAGCCGCCGGCCGGGCAGAGGTGCGCGTCCTGCCCGTGGACCCCGCTCCCCCTCGGGCTGCCGAGCCCCGGCGCCCCGGGGATCACTCGTGGGAGCCCGGCGGCCGAGCCGGTGGCGCAGATGCGGTGTTTCCCGAGCGGGCAGCCCTGACCCCGGCCGCGCCCGCCTGTCACCGCCACCTGCCCGCTGTCCCCCGCCGTCCCGGGAGCCCGGCAGGTGCCGCGCCGCCCGCTCCGGGACACCCGGCCGCCCTCCCGGGCCATCCCCCGGCCGCCCCCCGCCGCCCGCCCGCCCGCCCCGCGGCCCTCGGCATCGCCCGCCGCAGTCCCGCCAGGGTCGCCCCCCTCCCGGAAAGGTCCCGGTCACCCCCCCGGGAAATCCGTTTCGTTCGTGCGGGGAAGCTCCCCCGCGCCGGCAGCCTCCGCTCCCGCTCGGGTGGGAAGCGGGCTGGCTGCGGGGATGCGGGCTCGTTTTCAGCAGCTCCACGGGCGGAAAGGAATGTTGAAATTTGGGGTTTGGTTTGAACTTGCTGGGTTTGGGGTTTGTTTGGTGGGGTTTGGGGTTTTTTTTGGATGGAGGGGTGGAATTAAATCTATTTCTAATAGAGGTTGGGAGACCAAAAGCAGCCCCTGACACACAGGTTTCAGTGCACTCCCCGAAACAGGAAATTTTCTCTTCCTTACGTTATAATTGAACAAGCCCCGCAGCCTACTTGGAGAAAAGTTGGAATTCTTCATGGAGGTATTTGTTGTGCTATTGTCTTTGTGCAGTGAACTTTACATCGCGTTATTCAATCTCAATCTATATTCTCCTAGCTACCAGTAAGATTAATTTAATCATTGTAATGCAATTATTAATACTGTTTACCCAACGCTTGATTTCGGGTTTGCTGTTAAGAAATTAAGCTTCTTGCTGGGTGACCGAAAAAAAAAAAAAAAAAAAAAAAAAAGCTATGCAGGGATTTCCAGTCCACGTTGAAATGAAACAGTCCTCTTTATTTAGTCTCAGAACTCCAGCTTTCAGCCACGGGCTCAATTAGCCAAAATGGAAACAATTTTCATTCATTGCAATAACTCACTGTTCTGCTGATCACTTTCAAAATATACACTTTATTATTATACGCTGACCTCGGTGCCGCGAAGTGGCAAGGCTAGAAAGAGGCAGAGGGATCTCTCCAGCCCCCTTGGGCTGTAATTATTAGAAATTAATTGGGTTCAGGACCCTGGGTAGCATGGGTAAATTAATAGCTTGTCTGGTTGTTTAAATCCGAATTCTCAGTCCACGGGAGAGCAGGGGAGGGAGGCTCTCCCTCCCCAAACCCGCCCCGGGAGAGCGCGGCGAGGGCTGGGGCAGCGCGGACCCGCCGGCTTGATTTTCCTCCTCCTTTTTGCCAACGCATTGTTTTCGGGGAGCTATTTAGGGGTTAAAAATCAAAAATAAAGATCCCGTATACTTGGAGCTGTCGTGCGGGAGTAAAAGTGAAAAGGGAGCCTTAGGCAAAAGGAAATTACTGCAAGCCCGCGTGACCTTTCCGAGAGGTAATCAATCAAGTGATCAACAGGGATATTTATCATTGCTAGATGGGGCTACTTTACAAATGCACAGAAGGGGAGGGGGGAAACACACTCACACACACACACAAAAGTTTGGATAAACCCGGTAAGTCTGAAGACAAACACGGAGACTTTAATCAATGGGAAGATTGCACATTTTCTTTTTTTTTCTTTCTTTCTTTCTTTTTTTTTTTTTTTTTTTTTTCCTGAGCTCTCAGAAGAAAAGGGAGAAAACCACTCCAAAGTTTCCCAGTAGAAAATGCCTCCTGTGCTAGGTGGTCACATGGAAGCTGTCCACTCTGCTTTGCAGTCCTGGGAAAGGCTGGGAACGACAGATGTGATTAAAAAAAAAAAAAAAAAAAAGAAAGAAAGACAGAAAAAAAAAAAGGCACCAAACACAAGGGAAAATAATAGAGAGAGATGGAGGCTTTGATAACCGGGCTCGGTGTTTGTTTTTATGTAACGTGTTTTTATTTGCTGGCTCGAAATTCGGAGGCTGCGGAGCCCAGTCCTGCCTCTAGTCCCCGAAACGGTTAACTCCGAAAACAAAACAAAACAACAACAACAAAAAAAAACCTTACCCCATGCTCCCTACTCTATGAAATCAGCGATCTGGTTCAATTAAACTTGCTCTCCGTAGCATAAAGCATCCACCACAACACAGGCAATGAAACCCAACAATAAAAGCCCATGCATTTTCTGCACAGTTTCCTTCTCCCTTGTAAAACATGCCGTCGTGTAAGCACCAGACATTTAATTTTGCTTCCTATAACTTACCGGATTCCTTAACAAACCTACCATGACCACTTTTTTTAAAAAAAAAAAATTATTATTATTATTCTTTGCTTTTCTTTTTTTCCCCTCTTTTGCACTGTCCTTCCCGCACACGCCTGCACAAAGCCTCGCTGTTTGCGCCCGGTGCCGGTGCCTTAAAACGACTTTAGAGGCGGGGGGGGGGGAGCAGCAAACACCGGCGCCCCCGCCACCCCCGTCCCTCCCCCCGGTAACGCTGCTCGACCCGTTTTTGGGGAGCAATTCGCTGCTAACGACTGCGCGCCCGCGGAGCCCTCCGCTGCACTGCGCGCTGAGCACAGGAACAGCCGCGGTGGCTCCGCGGAGCTGCGCGGTTACCGTCGCCCCCGAGCCTGGGGTTCGTCCCCGCTCCCTGCGCGGCCCCTGCGCGCCCCTGCGCCGCGCTGCGCGGCACCCCGCGGTCTGCGGCGCCCCCTGGCGGCCCCGGCGCGGCATTGCAGGGTGCGGACACCGGCGGCCGGGCCGTCCAGGCTGGGTGA
Organism: Scolopax mira; assembly: GCA_004320125.1. Lineage (NCBI taxonomy): Eukaryota > Metazoa > Chordata > Aves > Charadriiformes > Scolopacidae > Scolopax > Scolopax mira. The sequence goes on from BJBW01007222.1 coordinate 40,608, forward strand.
GTGGGTGAAGACTCCGCGTTGGACAACTGGGGGGAGCCAGGAGGAAAATAAGGCGAAACTGGTTTTTACTGGGACGTGGGTTTCCGGCCTGGTAGAGACGCCTGCCAGGAAGCAAGAATTTCCAGCAGGGCTGGAATTCTCCTGTCCCTGGTAAAAGTGCCACTGAAAACGCCGGGGTTGGGAAGAATGAAACACATTCATGGGTTGAGGGACAAGTACAGAACACCAGTAAGCCATGCAAAACACTCCTCTAGAAATATTTCCCTGCCAAAACGGTACCGGGTGCCAACCGGGAAGTGGATCTCGTTTCTGCCTGAAGGAAGGACACGGATTTCCACAACGGTGAGACAGAGGAATATTAACAGTGGCTGGATTGAAAGAGCAGGGTGGAGGTCAGCCTGGAAAATGGGAACACCAGAGAACACAGAATCTGATTTTTCTGTTCCACAGAAGGTGCTGGTTTGCCTCTGCCCCCAGTCCCACGAGAAGGTGGCAATGCAGAATCATCCCCAAACATGCAACAGGACTTGCATATTAACTACCCACAACAACAAAAAAAAAAACCCTCACTCATTTACCAATTTACCAAAGAGAGGTGCAATCAATATCTTCAACCCAAGCTCCTTTCCAAGACTTAAAGAACTTTCTGGCCAAAAAAAGTCATATCCTCAAGAGGTTGCCCCCACTACGTCTTGCCCTTAAAGGAGCATCAGCCTGGACGTAATTGGAAAAATTAAAGAGGAGGAGGGGGAAAGTAATTACGAGCCACTAGAGAAAAACAAACATGTTCTGAATGTAGACAAAACATTGAACAGAGGGGAATTAATAGTACTACAAATCAAAAGGGAAAAATGTCAGCAGAGATCAGCAGAAAGCCAACATCCTATTAAAAGCGAAAATAGAAATAATCAAAATCACGGAGCAACACAGACAGGGGAAGGAATTTGGAAAGCAACCTGAAATAAAAATAAAGGGAATGGAGTAAATTTTACACGGTACTCAGCAGTAGTTAAAGCTGATGTATGAAGGTTTAAAAAAAAACAAAGCCCCACCACGCAGGTGGGTCAGTAGGTGAGAGAAGGCCTCAGCTGATGAGACACAAGGGGTTTGTGAGTTGTACCAACTGGGCCAGGCTGCCTCCCACTACCCAAAGTGAACTGGGCAAGGCTAGAAAATCATTGCAGGAGACCTACAGGTGTTTTCTGGTATCTCCCATGACATCCTCCTTCCTCACTCCTGCCAAACACGTTTTCTTTTGCTGAAGCCATGTTCTGAAACAGGCCAACCCAGTGCCATGAAGGCTGGGGAAGCTTTGGTACCCGAGCTGTTTAAAGAAGATAATATGATAAAAATATAAGGGGAGAAAATATAATGATGTGATGGCAAAAAGGCTTCCACCAAGTGGCAGTGAAATAAATGAAATTTTGAAGTAAAAAATGAAAGACTCTGTGTCATGAGAGGGGGATCACGACTGAAGATCATCATCACCAACGTGGGGTTTCCCTTTGTTGGTGCTTTATCTCCTTTCATTCACAGTGTTACTACCGGGCAAGGAGTGGGCTTCTTTCTGCTTGTCTTTATAGGAACCATGAAGGTAGGTTAACACATCAGCCTTTATAAAATCCACAAACCCATTTTTCCCTTTAAAGCATAAGGAACACATTCATATTTCACTCCCATTTCTCTCTAGTGCAAAAGCACAGGGTCGGAATTAATGAGTAAAGTATTTGTGTGACGTTTTATATTGTATTGGCATTTATATAGTGCTTTTCACAGGCTTCATGTCAAAACCCTTTACAGGGCAATAAATCATATACCTTTCCTGATGAAATTGTATGTAGGCAATTGGGCACCTATCCTGCCCTCAGCAATGTCCCACGTGCGAGACACGGGAAGTGTGATGAAACCTGCAGAGGTGGGTCTGAAAAAAAATGGATGTAGGTCAAACCTTCCCCCCTTAATATCCTGAAACATGTTAAAAAGTCTTTAGAGCCCACTTGAACAGCCACAGGAAAGACCTAACCTTAACACGACAAAGCTTCTATTACAGTCTGAATTACTCAACATGCAAATTGAATTGTGGGTCTTACACTTAACCCCAGGATTATTTTTTCCCCCCTCTGAATTTAAACAAGATGTCAATTTACATGGAAAATAAGGCTTTTTCAATTGAGTTCGTTTCTAAAAATAGCATTCATTCACAAGACTGAACCCAAGTACCAAATTTTGGAACTTTCTCTTGGCTCTCCTAACACTAGATTTGCAGTGTGACAGTGCATCTCTGCCCTGCTGGCACTCACTTTCTTATTTGCAGTTTTTCAGATAACAAAGAGTAATGAAATTCTGAGAACTGTACCTCCGGTTAGATTGTTTATTTGCATTCCTGCCATGTTCCCAAAGCCATTTTTGGGTAAAAAAAAAAAAGTCTTTCTGGGGAGAGACGGCTGGAGTTGGTAAGCAGGAACTGGAGTTCTGCTCCATTGTCTGTCTGGGAGAAACACAGCACTTTTTGCCCAGTTAAGAGCATTGTGGGTTCCACTGGTGTCAAAGGAAGCTTTGCAGAGCGTCCCTCCTGGCAGAGTGTGCCCCCCCCCCACTCCAATGCAATCGCCCCGAGATTGCACAAAGGCAATGGCCAAGAAGCAAATGGAAAATCTTTGCAGTAGCTCAACACCATTTTAAAACCACTTTTCCACCTCCCCTATCTGTAACACATGAAAACTGATAACATTCTGCACATACTGACTGACAGTTCAAACGCATTAGAAACCAACTTAGTTATGATTTATTAGCCGGAAGAGCTGGTAGAATAATTTCTTAGTGTGAAAGAATACAAAAAAAAAAATTACTGTTCTCCGCCAAACAGACGTTTAGATTACTTAATCTAAAATCAGAATAATTCAGAAGTAAACCAAAAGTCAACAGGTACAAACACATCGCCCGGTTCCATTAACGGCCATGGGCTACCTTGGAAGTGGAGGGTTCTTGCATCTTTTCAGAGGTGATTAATGTCTTCCAAGATGGGGGCATTAGCTGGGCAGATGCACTGCCACGTAACGACCCGGCGCTGCCTTCGCTTCCTTCTGGGGTTTGTATCACAAGCTCTTAACTCACAAGAGCTCAAATTCACCCACTGTTGGGGCTCTCTGATGGCAACGTGGCATAATTTTATCTCTTGTTCCCCTCTCAGTATACAACTTATTTGGTAGTTTAAAGAATGAGCTGTAAGTAACACACATGTATAGATTTCGCTGAGATGGATGACAAGGATAATTAAAATGGTCTTTTCAGGGGGCGACGCTATCGGCATCAATAGTTAAAGCAGAATTTTAAGAGTAACCAACACATTAGAGGTTGTAAATTCTATTCTTTCTGGCAGTAATACATTCGAAGATTAAATTAGACTAAATGTTTGTTACAACAAACGGATTCATGTTAGCATTCAGGATTATGCTCCCAGTCAATGTTTATTATGCTTTTGGTCATATTTATTCTAAAGGTCTCATTTTCCTACTTCCATAATTTTTTGATCAGTTTTGTTTAAATTGGAAGCCTTTTACTTTTCACTTTAAAAATTACTGTTTCTTCTTAAAACTTCTAGCAGGTTATGGTATCTGGAATGAGTGCTAAGAAAAAGGAAACAAGCTAAAATAAATTACTATCTAATCTAACCCATCTGACTATTTCTAAAGCACCTATTATTGTGATCTCGAAATACTGGATCTCTGATAGCATGTGATCTTTGATCTTAAATTGGACCTCTGATAACATTTTTAATTAAAACATCTCATTTGATGCCTGCTGTAGCCAAGATGTGAAAAGCATCACGTAAAGAACAAAAGTTGTGAGAGCAGGGAAGAAAAAACAATGGGTAGTTATAGCATGTTTATTGTACCCAAACAAAGAACTCCATCCTCCAGCTCCTGCCGAATTAAAATGATCAGGTTCAAAGACTGAGTAAAAACTACCTAGAAATGAAAAAAGCTTTCAATCTTTTAAAATTAAAAATGAAATAAAACAGTTTGTCAGAAGCAAATTTGAGATGATTTTTTGGCTTCCTTTGCACCCCAGTGCCCAGCAAACACTCTGTTCTGTTGTAATCCTTCACTAGGAGGTGTTTTTTTAAGACTTCCACACTGGCTGAGATAAACCACGTTTGCTCTCTTTGAAAGGTGTTTTCAAAATACCTTTCTGCATAGGGCTTTTTTAGTATTAAAGCATGAACACAGTGACAAATGTTATTCGACTACGTTCGCTGCTGATTGGATAGCTATTTCTAAGAGCCGTTAAGAAGGAAGATTTCATTAGAGCATTGCTATTTCAATTTGTTGAGGCTTATATGAAAGCACACATCGACCAACACATTATATCAATACAGGGCATATACAGACACCACTTGTGGCTGACAGAAGTCGAGTGTGTTCAATTCCTTCCACATCAGATAGGAGTTGCTCCCTTGTACGTTATATGCTGCTACTTCTGCTTAGGACATAAGTACAGATACCATTTTCAAAACGTCTTTGGAAAAATGTCTAAAATATTCCCATTTGCTTTTCTATATCGTTTCTCTCATTCAGCACTCGTCGCCATCATATGAGCACACTAAAAGCACACTAAACAGCTGTCCAAGCATTTTTTCCCCAGCATCTTCCCAGAGGGGGGAGGGATGCATAAACTGTGTAGTGATTCCTAAGATGCAAATTTTTCACTTTGATACAACCCTATGTAAAGATATCATCCCGCATTCTCTGACAGCTCTGCAGCCTAGAGGAGCAGCCTCTTGGTATCTGCTGTCTGGAAAAAGGCAGATTATAAACAGTAGTCATCTCACACTTGTATGAGGTCAAAATTCAGCCCTTTCATTTTTCACGCAGATAATGATAAAAAAATTATAGCCACAACTGCAGCAAGCAGTAAGTAACAACAGGCATCAAGTTCCAGAAAGATCGACAGATGAAATTTCCATGTGTTCATTTTACAATGCAGTTGGTGTTTCTAATGGCAGTAACCAGCCCGTGAAGGTGAAGAGCCAAGTCCATGTGGCATCCTTAGATGGCTCAGCAGGAGCAGTGTTCCTGAAGGGCTCAGGTACAACAGAGCCATCAGAGCGACACCTGCCAGTCCCTAGAAGTGTCCAGTGCCACCTCAGAACCCCAGGAGACCTTCCCTGGTGACACAGCAATGCTCTATCCACATCTCACATTTGAGCAGGAGCAGCCCATAAAAGAATCTGGCTGAAGAATGAATAACAAAACTCAAAAGCAGGAGAGCAAAGATCTCATTTTTCTCCTTCCTCACATTTCCTAAGGTAACTGTGGTTTAGCCTTTTGGTTTTCATTTTTCAGGAAAGTCCTTAAGCCTGGTTCACAGCAGTCTTTATGGCTGAGAGCTCATTCATCAAAAGCAAAATCTCAGATGCAAAGTTCATGACGGAGTGCTGAGGTGCAAAGTTGAAAAAGAAGAAAAATAATTTTTCCCATCCCAGAAATCATTTTAAAATTTCGGAAGCATTCCCAATCGCAACAAGATGGACTTAGAAGTGGGATTTGTTTGTTGCTTGGGTTTTTCTTGGTTTGTTTTTACAAAAAAACACTCTAACAACATCATAACCCAGAATTAGGACTCTCCTGGAATGTGAAGACTTTGAGAGTTAAGTCCTTCTTCTCAGACAGACAGATCAAGGTTAGAGCACACTCCCTTTAAATTCTACCCTGAAAACAAACCCTTTTTTACAGAAGTTTCCCTCAAACTGGCATGTTCCCACAAAATGTTTCAGTGGTGAGAACTAAAGAGTTCCCAAGTGTAAAGCACTGCCAAAACTTTCCCAATCGTTTCTAGCCAGTGAGCAAGAGAATGTGTCATTTTGCCATCGGTGAAGGAGGATCTCTCTGTCCTGGTGTTGCTGCAAGGTCATGCTTCAGCTCATCTGAGCAACTTGTTGGTGTATCCACACTGCTAGGTACCCAAAAATGGATTTTCAAATGCATTTGAGCAGTTTGTATTGTAAATGCTTCTATAAAAGCAATGAGCATGGCTAAAGAACACAGGCAGAAAGCTACCGTGGCCTCTTTTCTATCCTTTTACAGTGATCTCTATTCTCTGCGTATGCATTTGCACATACACACCCATTCATGAGGTATGAAGAGATTTTGGAAATAGATCTTCCACAAATATTTACTCTTCAAACCTATATGCTTTTAAAAGAGAGGCGGGATCCAGCTTTCACCCCTGGCACTTAGCACTTGCCTCTTGTTCACAGATTGGGAAAGACCAGAAAAGAGAAGCTCTTATGTTGCTTGTAACTGAGTGCAAGGTGATAACTCCCTGATTTGTCAAAACTCAAGGCCCTTCTGGAGAAGTCCTGAAAAGGAATCATGAATCTGATGAAAGGTTTGGGGGACATCAAGGCAAAGGACAATGTGAGTCCCCCTTTGAGCTGAGTGCAGCTGGGTATTTTGGAGAGGGTACACCTTTCTTAACCAAACTTAGAGGAGCAGTTATTCCAGAAGTCAGGGCTGCTGAGTCTTGATCACTTGTGAATACAGGTAAGCATTTCACATGTTCACACCTCCCTGCTACCTATACACGTGCTACTCCTATACTCAAGCCATAGGAACAGCAATGCGTTGCAGTTAGAACGCATGTAGAATTGCAGTTGGAAACCATGCTAACTCCACCTTTTTCCAAATTCCTTTGCTATCCCCAAACACAATACCTGATATTACCCCCAACAAACCTCTGCATTACAGGCAAAAGACCACCTCCGTTAGCTGCTCTCAAAGAAAACCCAGCTGAGCAAAAGAGATCCTGCTTTCTCTCTGAAGATGACCTTGTGTGCTCAAAACAAACTTGAAAGAACTCCACTACCTCATGTAATTTTTAATTAATTCTATCTAGACACATAGCAGTCTGAGAAGCTGCAGTGTTATATATATAACCTCCTTAGGTTTCACTATTTACATTGTGTTACTCTCTGGCTATTTCCCAACCTTATTCATTCACCCTAGAGATCAATTTAAGCACCAAAATAAAGTATGATCTTATCTTTGCACTGTACAGAAAACCGAAACAAAATTTCTCACGGGAGGCAGGGGTTAAGACACTGGACTGGGTGTCAGAGAAGTGGTGTTCTATTCTTGGCTCTACCACTCACTTGCTGTGGGAGCTTGTAGAGCAAGATATAGAGCAGGAATGGAGACTCTAGCCAATAAATTCCTCCTCTGTAACTTTTCCTCTTTCATTATGCATGAGAGTGAGTTTTTCCAGCGTTCAGGCATATATCTGAAAGCTGGGGAAACGCGACTCAACCAAAATACAGAACCAGCAGAGAAAGAAAATGAGTGGAAAACATCAATTACAAAGTTTTCTTGGGCACCTTTGAAGTACTGAAATGGAATCTCTACTCACACAGCGAAGAGAGAGGACCAAAAGCAGTCCCAGTTTCAGCAGGCACACCTCCAGCTATTGCACTGGGCTGACTTTGGCCTCCTGTACTACTACTCCTTGATCCATTTTCTGCTTCAGGCAAGTTTTCTGAGACAGCAAACAATAAAGACTCAGGCCAGGAGGGAGAGGTTTTGTTTTGCTTTTAAAAAAAATAGGAACCTACGCTTCAGTTTTTGAATAAGCAATCTGACTTTTAAAAAGTAAAAATAGAATTTATTAGGGCAACTCTGATTCAAAAACCATAACTAAGGCTGTATCCAGATCTGGAGCAGCTAACAAACTGCCTAAATTAAGAATGACAAACTCTCAGTTAACTCCTACTGGAAGCAGTATTTCCATTCCCTTCAGCAGGAACAGACCAGACAGTACTTCTTGCTTTAGAAATCTAATGCACAAATTTGCAATATTTCTTATCAGTTTGGGAGAAATGAATTAAAAGTAAGCACGTAGGTCCTCATCTAGGCATGTCTGGGGCTAGGCTCTTGTACCACTATGCCAGCTAATGGTTGAATAGCTAGATTTTTACATCTAAGTTGTTCTGTTTATAAAATACGTTGTTGTGAAACTGATTTATCCCTGGCCTTTTTTATTTTTAATCATTTCACCACCTGCTCGGAGAATCTGCATCACATTCTGCTTTGAGCCACATTCTAGATGTTTGGTTCAGACTCAACTCATTTGCTGACAGCTTTACAGCCTTTAGGCTCACAGAAACAGAGCACTAACCGAGGTGTAGAATATTGTTCAATAATAACTTTTTGCTAAATTTTGTATATGATATATGGGAATAGCATATGCCTTGCTTTAAAATTTTAAGAGTTGTATGAAATTAAAGACTGACCAATAGCCCCACAAAAGCAGCTGCTGCGAGGTGTCAGTTCCCAAACACGGGTAACATGGTTCTACTATGTAACAAAATACACTATCTTGACCAAGACAGAAAAGAATTTTGCTTATTTTTACAATCCCTCAAAATGACAAGTTTTCAGAAACTGTTGGTCTGAAAGTCAGGCCCACTAGGGCTCTTTTAAGGTGACCAAATGTAGGATATATCCAGTCAGAAGTGATTTATTAAAAGCATTAGCCATGAACATTGGTCTCCTTCCATACAAAGTCTTTGTTCTTTCCTCCTTTTTTTCATGTCAAAACTCTAATATTTTGTATTTTTCAGGGCCTGTAACAAACTGTCCCAGCCAGTTGCTCAAGAAGGAGAACTAACTACTTGATATGTAAGAACAGTCCTTCCAATTTCATACTTTCTAAAATTTTCTGTATTTTAATTGCTGAAACATTAGGTAACCACAGTCTTTAATCTTCAATCTAAGTGCAACGCACACTTGATATATAACAATTATTTTTTAATAAAATATAATTATAAAAAATTCAAGGCAGTTTCAGGGACCGTGCAACTGAAACTGTTAATATACCTGAGGGATTATTTCTACTCTTATGTATATTAGGCATTATATAAAACATAGGATTTCTTGGGACATTCTCAACAAAGGAGATTTTTTTTTTTTAAAACCTGCTTTTTACTGATTGCATTATCAAATTCAATTTTATTAGCTTGAATCTTCTGGGAAGGATATGATTTTAATAATGCATAAAAGGTTTGCCTAGTAGTTGGCTGTTGGCTTTTACTTGATACTTAATGTAATCTGTAATTACTCTAGCAGCTCCTATGTTGGCTGGTGTGTTAAGGTCACTGGAAAGCTATACTGTGTTGTACTTGGTGTACAAGTACATCCTCCTGGTGATTGATGGCTGCACCCTATGGAAATGTTTTAATTTTGTCCTTGAAACATGCCTTTAAGGAACGCTGTCAATACGTATTCCTCCTTGTCAAGCAGTACATAGTCCTCAGGAATCCGTAGACAGACCAAGATCTGTCTTTCCACCAACGAGCATTAAAGAACATCTCCCTTGGATTTCAAATTTGGTTCCCAAATTTCAACCAATGAACTTACACGCCTCTTATTTATTAGAAAAGGCAAATTTAAAAAGCATGTTTTACCTTGCACAAGCATTAAGATGGAAAACACTTGAAGCTCTCACTATACTAAAAAAAAAAAAAAGTGTTGCAAGACTTGGCTTCAAGAAGGTAGACTTTCACCTTTTTAAGTATTGTTCCTTCTTGTAATATTTTTTTCTTTAAACTGTATTCCTGAACTATCTGAAACACTTGGCCAGGACTTACAGTTAAGAAAGACACTTAAAACATGATTTGAACTGGCTTATGCTACAAGACCAAGCTGTATTTTAAAGAAGTTTAACATTGCTGTGCTGTAGCCAAGCCCAGTGCTATGTCAGGCTCACAAGCCAGCAAGTCACCTGCAGCTTCACGTGTCACCTGCTTCAGTGGGACCACCGAGGTAAATTTGATGATAGAAGCACAGGGTTGGAAACCTTCCAGAACTGCAGTATCCTCAAGCTTATTAAACTCGGACTTTATACTCGGGAGATTTCCGTGAAATAGATCGACAACTGAAGCCATAGTCAATATTAATCTCAGAACAGGCAATTCAACTGTTAGTCCACATCTGTTTATGATCCTCATTGGACATAAACCAACATTTTGTCCTGGTGATACAAGTCTGCTACATTAAAAACACCATTCCTGGGGAAAAATCAGTATGGGAAGTCATCTGATTGGAGAATGAAAAATCTGCTTGGTAGAAAAACTGATGATTTTGAAAAGCTGATTAATGGGTAATTTTTTTCTGTACTTCATACCAATTTCTGTACTAGATAACATTATCTGGACATTCTATAAGTTTATTTATTTGAGGCAAGTTGTTCACTGAAAGGTTCATGTGCTTTCACAAGGAAAATCAGGAGCAAGACTCCACTTGTCATTTACCAATATTTGCCATCCATTTTGATAGTTTCACATTCATAGTTGCTGCTCCTTCTGAAAGCAATTAGAACACTGATTAATAAGCCTGTGAATATGAATTTGCAAAATACTTTATCAGTTATATTTTAGTATTTAAAACGCTGATAAAGAAACATTATCTTCATCACCAATTAAAAGAAAAAGTCACCCCCCCGAGATTAGTTTTCAAGATTTTCTTTCTGTATAGAACTTCAGGTTTTAGCTTTTTGGTTACCTATTTTTTCACCAAAATTCATTCATTTCATGTTCACTAAATGACCTGCTGAGGAGATGGCTGTCCTCATCTCCAGTTCTAGCCCAGACTGACTATGGTTTTTCTGAATCTCCCAGCTCACATTGACAATGACATAGATTCTTCTCAGGACCAGATGTATTTAAACACTAGACAAGTTTTTTTATAATACCAATTCGTCTTAACTCTTATTGCAAATTTAAACTGGATGGAAGACCAACACAGTTGGAAACTAAACATATTGTTGTTTGTGCCTGTTGAAAGAATGGGGAGCTTTTAAACATTTCTCTCTCTGTAACTGCTAAATGACTAGCACGTACAGACCAATAAACCTCTGCCTTTGAACAAGTGTTGTAATTTTCTCCACTGAAAAAGAATTATTTAATCAGCCATGCTGCATCATTCTGGTCATCAGAAAAAAAAAAGAAAACCAAACAAACACGAGAAACTGAGGAACAAAACATCTAATATTTCTATATGCTGCATGGTCAAGTCTGAGGGTCTACTATTTTGCTATAAATAAAACCAATCTAAAATCAACATCAACACAGAATAAAACTGAACACATTGAACACATCAGTGAGAACCCCCGTTACCTGTAAGGCCACTGCTGTAATCCCCGATAATTTATTGGGAGCAGAATCAAAGGACTACAGCATGCAACTTCAATAAAAAAATCCAACCAGAATAAATAGAGAAAACATGAAAACGTTGATTTTTCTGGCACTCTGTTTGAAAGGAAGAGTTAAATTAATACATGAAAAGATCCTATCAGCTCTGACTTGTCTGAGTTATTAATTGAACACCTTCTTGGAAACATGTAGATAAAGATGTGTACCTTAGAGAATATGAGATAAGAGTGAAAGGGAGAGAAATTAGCAGTTTTGCCAGTTCACTCCTTTAATTGTCAAGCTAGGGTTGTTCAAAGCTGCCTGGAAGACTGTAATATGAAATGGTAACTAAAGTGCAGACTGATGATGCAGAAGATAAAAACTTCAGGATTATACTTAAACATACTTATCTTTAGACACAGAAGAGGCTGTAAAGCCAGCTGAACGATATAAAGCTGTTCTAAAACAAGACAAATGTATACTCCATGTGTTATAAGCAGTTCAAGCTGCTTCCTGTGATGAAAAACACGGGCTGTACAGTAGACATACTACAGCTAAGTACAATAGATCCCATGATACAGTTGTTTAAAGGAATATTAGAGTGATGAAAGAAGTGATGGAATTCTGCTCTTTAAGAGGCTCAGAGGCTGAACCAGAGCGAAAAGGTTTAAGAATGCAGACTTGGTAAATTTTCCTGATCCTGAAAGTTTGCGACCTAGAAGACAGTTTTATGTGTGAAGAGCCTGGCCTCTCAGGAAACAATACAGCTCTAAGGGTCTATTGCCCCGGGCAAAAGGAGAGGAGGATAGTGCTGCTTAGCACTTCTCATCCACAGCCCCAAAAGGTCAGTATCGTTATCACCACTTTATAGATGAAGAATCTAAGAAACCCAGAAGGGTTCATCTGGAGTCAGTAGCAGTCGTGGGACCAAACCCCCTTTGTCACTTCATTTCAGTCAGTTTCTATCCTTTCTGCCTTATTTTGTCCCCCATGAAGCACAGCGAAGCGTCCAACTGTACAATTCTGATAATACGAATACAGTAATAAGAAGCAACCTTATTAAAATACTAATTGCAGCACGAAAATGTTTTCTACGAAATTATCATAGCTGCCAATATTCCATCATTAATGTACAAAAGTCTGATTATCTTTTCAATAAAAGCAGAGAAATGCTAGCCTTTAAACTCGTTATCGTTGCAAAACAGAATGCTCTGATAATGCACAAGAACTTCGGTTTGCAGCTGTAAAATTCCCAAAAGTCTTGTGACTTGGTTATAACTTTGTTATAGATGACTACCTTCCTCACTCACATATACCTCCCACGTTGGCTTTGGGGACACAAAGTATATATTCCACAAAAGCAAACAGTACATTTATTTAAATAAATGAAAAATGGGGAGGGGGATTTAACCTGTAACATATCGCTGTCCACTAGAAAGGCGAATATTTGAACATCCAGTTTCAAATTATACCATGTATTTTTAGGGGCAAAAGTAAAGTAGAAGCTCTGCCAATGCTGATCTCTGACCACTTTTGCCATAGGATCAAGGTATCAAACTAATTTGTCAAGGTGAATCCTAGAGTTTATAGACAGGAAATAAAAATCTTTAATTCATACAAAGATGTGTTTTAATTATTTTCTCAGCCAAGCTGAAAATGACTACCACCTTGAGCAAGCTTGAAAAGGAATAAATATCTAGTGTTAACCAACATTTTGTAATCACTTGAGTTCATCTACATTGGAAAACAATTTTAAAATACCTTTTTACATAAAGATGACAATTCATTATAGTACCTTCCTGAGAAGCTTAAAAAGCACCTTTCAAAATTTTTGCTTTGAATGGGATTCTATTAAAAAAATATAAAATATTTAAATTGCAAAGCTTTCTATTTAATGGCAGTTTACCCATACTTAAAAAAAAAAGCAAAAGGTTTTACAAATAGTTTCACTTAAATTCCTACCGAGGAATGATCCTTCTTGCACATTAAATTCTGTAATGCACTGAGCTCTACTCTTCTGTTTTACAAATGAATGGCTATTGCCATCTACCGTTGGAAAAAAATATGATCAACAGCAAAAGCACATTCAACAGACCTTCTCCTACCACAGATGAGGTGCAGAAAACAAAGACTTCACCAAGCAGAGCGGAGCAGCTTACCTTATGGAAATCTTTGAAATACAATATTCAATCGGACAAAGAGAGGTAGAAAAAAAGTCTCTTCTGTTCTTAAACCATTATCGTTTTTAGCTCTGCTATAACTGGGAACTATACACAAATCCAAACATCAACGACTGTTCTTTGGTGCAGATTTGAGGGTGCAGATTTGTGATACTCCCTCAATGACTACAGCTAGAGTTGACCATACACAAATTGAAAGATTAACTAATAAAGCTTAATTTTAAAAAATTGGGCTATTAAGCCCAAGTCATGATCATGCCTCTGCAAACTGCAAACTATAAATGCAGAAGGTAAAAGCCATCCCCCAAGTCTCTGTGCAAAGGCCACGCAGCACAGAACTCTTGGTTGAAGATGGACCTGATGGGACCCATCACGCAGGTCAAAGTCACCGAGAGCAGGACCAAGACCCAGAGCTGTTCTCTCAGGCGCTCATGTCAGAGGTTTAGCATTGCCTGGGATTGTTTTTTCCAAACTTCTTTTGGATAAAACGACTTCCCTGCTTGGGTGTGTTAAGCTGAATAGAGAGAACAGGGCAAAGAAAGGCACCGAAAGTCACTACATGCTTAAACCATCTTTAGTCTGTATTTAGCCTTTACAAAGATTGGATTGCATAACTTCACTTTACCTAATTACACTTTACCCAATTCACACTAAATTACTTATGTAAAAATGATTGAGATAAATGTTTCTTCCATTCCCTTTGCTGATAAATACCCTTAGATATGACACCCAACCACATTTTGAAAGTACCCCTTGTTGAGGCAATCTACAAACAGAATTAGGGTAGGGTTCTATTAATGTTTGCCAGACCTGTCGGAGGTTAAACAGCCTTTGAATTAAACCATTCTTTACTCTCTGATAATTATTATTTCTCCTTAAGACACTTTTTGTTGTCTCATAAGCAAGGTCAACTTGAGCCGTTTTGTTACGACTTCATACCATAGTTCAATGTTAACTCTACCTGCACTGTTCCTGCAAAGCCTGCATGCACTGCCACCCCTGCAAATGTTTTGGGGTTTTTTTTTAAATATTTAGCAGAATTTTCAGTAAATGAAAAAAAATTTCCAGCTTTTCTATTGCTCGCTTCAAGTACGTAGCGAAATGTACTTTAACTTTACACACAAAATTATACCAACACAGGAATCCATGTTAATTGACTTAAGTTTCTCCATCTTTGCATATAAACCTCTCCCACTGATTTAAATCTTCCTTGGTTTTGGTTTGTTGTGCTCTGGCACATCACATGCAACCCAGACCGTCCTGACTGGTATTAAATTAATGCAAGAAAGCTAAAAAGTAAACTGGAAGCAGTTTAGTGAAACCATTTTAAGAAAAAGTACTGCTGCTTCCATGTACAGCTCTTCAGAGAGGAGAGGAGTGTTGTTGTTGACATTGGGAAGGGTGACAACGTGGAGAGGCGACTGAAGGCAAGGTCCAAGGTAGAGCCAGGAGTGGGGGACAGCTCAGGACCCCTGCGTGCCACACGGTGCCACAGGTTGCATCTGAGACCTCATACTTAGAAACATGCACTCAAAAATGTGGTGATGGGGGCAATAGCTATCCCCCCAGGGTCTCCAAACCTGTCAGTTCTTGAAACACACCCCAGAAGAGAGCTGTTCACACATACATGGTAATATTACACCTCCTGCTATCCCATCAATCCTATGGGATCTCCACATTGTGCTGGTATTTTTTTCCTAAGTTCTCCACAGAAAAGAAGCGATTTCCCACAGGGCCAGAAAACTGTAGGGTGTTTGGAAACAGCACACCAGAAAGATGACCATGCAGAAGGAAGGCAACCCCATGCATGTACTAGCAGAGCACAGAGAAGCCATTTTATGCACTCAGGCGATTGACAGTGCTGTATCTCCTTTGGCCAAAGCACTTTCTGTGTTCTCAACACGGTGTGACAAATGTCCTGTGATTGATCTCAAACAGTGAAAACCTCCACCCCGAGCAGATGCAGGCAAGACAACCTTCAAAGCTCATCTCCTGAACATTCGTTAGCCAACATCCTGACAACTTGCTGCTAATTTCTGAGCATCTGGCACTCCATAACAAGTCACCCAGGATGCACAGTCCTAATTCCCAACCCACCTGAACGTCAGCCCAGAGTGTGAACCTCAAGAACGGGCTTTCATAATTTTATTGAGCACGAGTGCTCCTTTTCTCCCAAACATCATCACCTCTCTCTATATCACTTTGCATCCTGGCTGGCATTGACAGTAAACACCAGCTTCAAACGAACCAGGAGATTTTTTTTTTAAACGAAACAAATCTGGAGATATTAACAAGAGCACTTATGCTCTGTGGGGAAGAAAATACACTTAATGCCAAGTGATTCGAGCACGGCACTGGGGTGGACCTGCTCTCCCGAGCTGCTAACTCCCGCAGGCAACTACTACTCGCTGCTTAGAGAAGAGCCATCAAATACAATTTCTTTGACACACACCGAGGCGGCTGCCACTTGCAAACAGTTTTAAACTCTTCTGGGGAGAAATTGCTGAGAGCTTCTGGTTTGATTCCTAAAAAGCTGCAGTAGCAGCTTTTTTTTTTTTTTGGACTGTTTCACTGGGGTCGGGGAGGCAGCTGCAGGCTGTTCAGAAACAGTAGCAAGCTGTAGCAACAACAGCTACATTTGGTGTCGTCTCTGCAACAATACCATATTGTACAAAGCCTTCCGTGCTACCATATCTGAATAGAAACAAAAGCAGATCAAGTTCACAATTTCTAAACATTTTTTTTTCCCCGACACACAAACCTGCAGAGCATACACTTTTTCACGCGTACAGAAACTTGGCAGTTTAAGTTTATCACCTCCTGCATAAATGTCAGGAAAAAAAAAAAGGTATGTGCCACAAACCCAGATATATTTAAGAAATACTTTTCTCAAGGAAACAAGACACTTTTAAGACAAGGAGATTTTCATATGGAAAAAAGTGTACTAAGCACATGAAATATCTTGGCTTTGCACATTCAGTTGCGAGTCTGGAATCAAGTATTTGATGCTCAATGAAAGCTGTTGCTCAGAAACAAGATAAAACAATGAAAACACATAAGTTACTTTGAATCAAGAAAGAACATTACCAGTGGCAAAGCCAGCACTAGTTTTAGCTACATCAGGTTTATTAAATGACATTCAGATTCCACTACCAGAAAGGAACTACACATTTTCAAGTGTACGATGTCGGACTCTCCCATTGCCACTTATTCTAGCAACAGAAAGTTTCCTTCAAACAGAATTAAAAAAATAAAATTAAGTATCTCAGTTCACTCCCACCCTCTGTGCGAAGAAAAAGACCCAAAAGGCCACAAGATGGCACTGGCCAAACACTCAGGAAATCATTGAAGGCTTGATAAAACTTGAGCATTGACTCATGCCCAAACCCAGTTTCTAGGGCCATGTCTGTTCCCCGCTGAGGCGAGATCTGTGGAGGGGCAGAAACACACACTTGGTTTCCACCACACAGGGCACCCATGGGTGCCTGCCTTTGGGGGAAATTTTCTATAGGATGCTGCCTACAGATAGACTGAAAAGGTTTGCCCTGTGGTAAGAACTACCAGCAGAGGTGACTGAACAGCCTGTTTCCATGATGGTGAGCAGCCCAGGATGGGCTCTCTGCTCCTTGGCCTGCAGCAGGAAGGTTTGCTGCACCGGCCAAAGCCTCTGTGCAGAGAGGAACATCCACGGACAAGCCCCGACACTTTCACCGCCACGATCCCTCCTTCCACACCTCAGCAAAACATTTATCGCTTGTGCTTGGAGACTTGCGTGGTTTTGCAAAAACTCAGCTCCGTGCTTCCAAAATCGACGAGTAAAATTCGGCATTTCTTTAAGTCAAACGAGTAAAATTCAACATTTCTAAGTTTCCGTCGCCGCAGGGCTCTCCCAGATAAGATCACAGCAGGCGGTGGGAACCCAGCCCTCCCACCGCCCATCCCCTGGGAAGGAGCCGGGGGGGAACGCACCATACAAGCCTCTGACACCGTGGGGCCTCCGGTCGGCTCCGTTCGCCCCCCCACCCTCAGACGCCGCCGAGGCCGGGGGCCACCGCCACCCCGACCCCCGGCTGCCTCAGCGGGGCCGGGCCGCCTCACGGCGGGCAGGGGCAAGGGGGGTCGGGCGCTGCCCACCGGCGGGAAGGGCGAGCCGGAGGGCGGGTGTCGGAGCGGCGCCGGCCGCGCGCCCCACGGCGGAGGGAAGCGCGGACGGGTCGGGCCGGTGGGCGCCGCTCCCGTTTTGCTCTGCTGGGACCCCCTCCCGGGCGCGGAGGAGGAGGCGGGGGAGCGTTCCCCTCTTCTCCCGGCCGCCGCCGAGGCTGACAGAGACGAACTCTTCGCGGCGGCAGTGGCGAGAGCCGGCCGACCGCGGCCTGCGGGCGATGCGGCGGCGGGAGCCTCCGCGACGGTCCCCCGGCTGCGGGGCAGGGGAGAGGGGGACACACACACGGGGGACCCCAGGGCGGGCCGAAGTGAGGAGCCCCCTCGCTGACGTTTTTTTGATGGCAGACCCCCTTTCTCCTTCCCCCCCCCCTACCCTCCCCAGGGTGCTCCCCTCGCCCGCTGAAAGTCAGCGAGTAAAACAGCGGGCGGGCGCGGGGAGCGCGGCGACAGCCATTAGGGTTAGTGGTACCCGGGACTCCCCACTCGCCACGCCACGTGGGGCGCCCCCGCCGGGCATCTTAAACCCTCCGCGGCCACGCCCACCGCGCCTCCATTGGCCGGAATTGGGTAGGTGGGGCTACCCTCCTCCTCCGCTACTGGCTGCGGTGGGGCGAGGGGGCGGGAGGGCCGGAGTGGCGGGAGTTTGGAGGCTTAGGGCTATTCGCCCGCCGGCCGCCACACGTGCTCGCGGGCGCGCGCTTGGCCCTGCCCCGCCCCGCCCCTTCCCTGGGAACCGGGGTCTGGGTCTGGGCTTCGCAAGGGGAACCTGGGGGCTGGGGGTTTAACGCCGGGACTCGGGGGGCTGCGACCCCCGTCCAGGCCCTGCCTGCCTCAGTCGAGGACCCTTGGTGAGGAACTAGGCCCCTGGTGTGTGTGTGTGTGTGTCCCGCCCCGAAGCGGGGCTGCGCCAGCCCCCGCGCTGCTGGGAGACGGGGGGTGGGTTTGTCTCCTCTGCCGTATCCCCCCCGGGCAGGGCGCGTTGTGTCCTGTGTCCCCCCCCCCGTGCGGTACCTTGCTCCCGGCCTGGAGATTTCCACGGGAAAAAAACGGTGTTTTGGGGAGGTGCGGTTTTGCAAGAGTGCGGGGCTCTCGGTCTTCCTCGCTTGGCTTGAGGATACGCGGGAGAGCAGCGCTCTTTAAAAGAACTTCTTTTAAAACCTGTTTTACAGAGCGCTGTATCCTGGGGCTAAGAACACGCAATGATGGTCCCTTCGTGACAGATTTGGAGCAGAGCTTGTCGACTCCCTCCAGAGGGTGATAAAGGATTTTGAGACAATGCAGCTAATTTCACGGCCTCCGGGAAGGTGGTAAATTTTTTTCCACCTTACTAGGACTCTTGGTCATCTTTTCCTCAAGGCTCAGGCACACACAACATCATTTTTCTTCAGCTCCTCAACTGTGGTGACTTGTGAAGCGCTGCTTCCTTTCAGGCTCCACTTTAGATGCTCTGTAGGATCACAGCTGGCCAGGACAAGCTGGAGAACACCACGGAGCGAGCAGTAGCCTTCAAAGACTGGTATGTTGTGGGTGACACCATAACTGGAGTCTGTCACAGCCTTTGCTGAGTGTGAGCCCAGAATGTGAGCCCAGCCTGGACACACTGGTCCATCCATGTGTTCAAGGAAGAGCTCTGCCATTTTTTCTGGGTTAACCAGTGGTTCCTCGGTCAGAATCACTGTCTGCTCACTGCTCTTCATCTTCAGGGCATGGACATTCTTCCCCCCAGCCTCCCCGTCTCCCCAGAGTGTGATTATCCCACAATCTTTAGGGTACCTGCAGGAATCAAATAAAATGCAGTGGCACCGGACAAGTCCTCTTCCACCTCCACCTCCCTGGCCACACCAGCATCTCCCCTTGGTCTGTTTGGGATACTCCAGGTGAAGGACGTTAGGGAAAAGCACCACTTCTACGCTTAAATTATGTGTGGTGTTGTGAAAAAAAAATACTGGGAAGACGTTTGTCCCTTTCACAGGCCAGGCACCTTCAGCAGCTGGGAGAGCAGAGACCATCCTGCTCCGTAGAGAAGGTTATAGCATGTTACTTAAACAGGACCTTCCTTAACCGTGACTGAACATATCATTACATCAATAATAATACATATTTGTATTCTGTGTTTCATTAATTTCTTCTTAGTCATTAAAATGTAATCCTTGGGGACTGCTGAAGACCTCGCAGGAACAAAATGGGTGTTATTAATAGAGGGCAATATGTGATTGGGCAGAGAAGTGGCTGGAATCCCACCCTTTTCATGCTGGGTGTTGCAGTTGTGCCCGATGGATCTTGTGATGGTGAGTCTTGTGATGGTCTTTTTGACTGCGCCACTAAAAACGCAAAGTGCATTCTCCATGTGAACCTGAGAGATGTTGCACGCATAGAAGGAGCTAATCAGAATGCTCATTTTCCCCAGATGCTCTCTTGTGGCATCTCTTCTTGCAGCTATTAGAAACCTCTGCACGGTGATGGCTGGAGCATTAAGAAATCTTGCAGTTGCCACTGCCAGACTCTACGGAATATTGTCACTGCTGGCTTCCAACTTTCTTTGCTTCCTCTTTTCCTTCCCTGTCACTGCTTTCTCCTGGAGCCTTTCCTATTTCATTTCTCGTGGCCTTTCTTGTTCCTCCTCCCACCGGCTGGGGTTTGGCTTGTGTTTCCCTTTGCAAAGGGTGGCAAAGCTAAGTTATAAAGCTGTATCTCCTTACAAGATCAGGCATTTCAGTGCCTGCTGTAGCAGAAAATCCAGGAGGATTAGTCACTTCCTCATGTTCCAAGCCCCAGCTGTAGCCAGAGGCTCGTGGAGGAGACGCACCCTGAGGCGAGAGGCCTGCGTAGGAGACGCAGCCCGAGGTGACACGCTCTGTGCTCTCCCTGCTGCTTTATTACTCAAACAATTCCCTTTCCCCTCGTTGATTGTCATTGTCTGATTCTGATTTTTGACAGAAACACGTTGAAACTGCCCTGTTTTGTTCCTGATGTGCTTTACACCCCTCCTTGGCAGGCCTGCCCCATTTGCCCCACTCATCCCAGCATCGTTTGCTGGCAGGCAAAAATCTCTGTTGCTCCCTGTGCCTCCCATTTCCCGGGGGCTCGCCAGCTCCTTTTGTTGGAATTTTGTTGGAATGTTGTTGGAATTTTCCCCGTGTGGGCGCTTGTGCGCGCCCCCGTGTGACCCGAGCGCCCCGGCAATATTGTGAGGCAGGGCTGAGGGGTCCGCCATTTCCAGCGCCGCCGTGAGGCGATGTGCACGCGGTGTTTCCGTAGTGTAGTGGTTATCACGTTCGCCTAACACGCGAAAGGTCCCCGGTTCGAAACCGGGCGGAAACACTGGCCGGGACGGCTTTTTTCTTAATCCATTTTATTTCCCGACCCGGGGTGTAGGGCTATGACTGACGCTGTGTCAAATCACCGCCGACAGCTCCCGGTGTTACGGCCCTCCAATCCCGCCTGCTCCCTTCCCCTTCAATATTCCTATGCGACTACACCTCCCGGCATGCACCGCTCCTAACCAAAGTTAACGGCGGGGGCCGCTGCTGCGCACTGCATCATGGGAGGTGTAGTCCGCGCCACCCCGACCCTCCGGGGAAGCCGTTCGCTGCCCAGCTTTGTCCATTCTCCTCAGGGGACGGTTATGACACCATCCCCGTTTCTCGCTCTGCCGCCGGCGCCACCGTTGACCCCCAAGTCCCTCTCTCCCCCCTCCTCATCCTCCCTCAGGAGCGGGACACCGGAAGCCACGTCCCGGAAGCGGCGAGGCGGCGTCATCAGAACATGGCGGCTTGAGGCGAAGGCGCCCCTTCACTTTACCTCCGCAGGTGCGTGAGGCGCCGCCGCCGCTGCCTTCCTGCCAGGCCGGGAGCGGCTGCAACGGGGCGGGTAGCGCTGGGGACACGGGCGGCCCTCGGTCAGCCGGGACCGGGCACGGGGGTGGCGGCGGGGTCTGTCGAGGGCCGCGGCGGGGGAGGGCGCTGCGGGCCCCGTCCCGTCCCGCGGCCAGGCCGAGCTGGGGGGATGGCGGCTGCCCATGTTCCGCCGGTGCCCCTTCCGCTCTTCTGGCGCCCGAGCGGTCTGTCCCCCGCGGCCCCGGTGACCGCTCGGGTCCCCCTGGGGTGTGCCTGCCTTCGGTCCCTGCGGCGGGGAGCGGGGCCCTGTCCCCGGCTGCGGCCGCTCCCGCCGTCGGAGCCCCGTTGGGGTCTCAGCCTCGGGTGGAGCAACGCGCTCCTGGGAGCCCGGTTTTGACACGACAGCTCACAAGCTTAGGCGAGCTAATCCTCTGAGCTGGCGAGGGCAGAGTGTACCCGCGTCCCTGCCCTCTCCCCCTTGCGCTGCCTCTAAAATTAGCGGCTCCCCCGGTGAAGAAGCATCCACCTGGTCTGGCGGCGCCTCCGACAGAAGCGCTGTGACACAAACTGTCCTGCAGGATTCCAACACCGAGTCTTTTGTAATCATTAACTTACTCTGTTGGGGAGGGGGGGAACAAAGTTAAATCTTGTGTGTAAATCAGGTGGTTTTTTTAATTTTTTTTTTTTTTTCCAGAGCAGAACAAAGAGGCTGCAGCTTGTTACCAAGATGCAGTATTCCCATCACTGTGAGCACCTTTTAGAGAGGCTGAACAAGCAGCGAGAGGCCGGTTTCCTTTGCGACTGCACCGTCGTTATCGGTGAATTCCAGTTCAAAGCACACAGGAACGTGCTCGCCTCCTTCAGCGAGTACTTCGGTGCGTTTTACAGAGACACCTCCGACAATAACGTTGTTTTGGATCAGACTCAAGTGAAAGCTGATGGATTCCAAAAGCTCCTGGAGTTTATTTATACGGGAAACTTAAACCTTGACAGGTAACATAACGCTGCTATTAAAGGGGGAAAGAGAATAGGGAAATAAACTTTGTGTTAAGGCAGTACTGTTTCTTTTTCTTTTTCTTCTAATAAGTTTTGGAGGGGCAAATACTAGCAGGTGTGATATGTATTGACAAGCTGAAGATCATCTGTTTGTATGGTTTAAAATACCACCTGGTGTGTGAGTGTCAAAGCAAAGGTGTATTGTCTGATATTCAACAACGGATAGTTTCACTTTCTGAGGTTTTTGGCTGGGTTTGAAGGAATTAACAATCCTGTGTGATGACTGGAGGAGGGAAGGATAGGTGTATTCTTCCTGAATTTGCCTCGTAGAAGTCTGATTTTGCAGAGGTCACACAGAAACTGTGTATGCACTAGGGACTGAAGTCTGAGGAATGGACAATCACGGGCACGATTTAATAAAAACCCTATTTTTGTTAGAATCTTTCTGTTACTTAAAACTTTATATAACATTGCCCGAAATGAGTCAGAGAAAAAGTGTTTCCCCTTTTGACAGCGTTGATTTTGTGCGTGTTGTGTTGCCCCAGGTGAAGTGAGGATTCTTTGTAGTGCTGCTCTCTGAGGGAAAGGGAAGTGTGACAGCTTAAAAGCCCAGAACTTCAGCTCCTTTCTCCGTGCGTGTTGTCAAATGCCTTTCAAAACAGCTTTGTGGCTGAAAACTCCTGATAATTTAAGTACGCAGATGCAGGGTGTTCGTTTGGTTTGTGTTTTTTTTAAATCAGCTACGAGTGTTAATGGTAACAGATGAGTGTGCAGGGCCGTGTGGTGAACTGAAGTGACTGATGCTTTGCAAATGACGCCCGAGCAGAAGCGTGCAGCATCCTGGGTGTCTGTCTGGGACCAGCAGCAGGAGAGTGTCTGGGTTCGTTCTGAGCAGTTGAGATCTCTGAAGGATGAGGAAGGTGAAAGTACAGTTCTTACCCGGGGAGAACTGTTTGACTGAAGATGATGACACCTGCAGGTCTGCCCCACGTCATCTTGTGCTGTGTTTGAGCATTCTGTTGTCTTCTGTGGTGTTGGGTGCAGGAGTGACACGGGGGGAGTTTGCTTTGAACTCAGTGCTGGTGTAATACAGGATACTAAACCAGCTGTATTCATGTACAGAGAGTAACTATGGCTTGTTATTTACCTTTTAATTACATTTACTATGTAATAGATTGTTAGAACAGTGTTGTTTACCATTAATCACTCTTTAAAGTGCTGTAAATCCATAAATTCGTTGCTGTTGCCACTTTTCTAGGTTATTTTTTTCTAAACCATTGAGGCCTGTGTTGCAGGCAGTGAAAGATAGAGCGTAGTAGTTGAAATAAGGAACTTCCTTGGTGTTAATGTCTGTGTGCAGCTGATACAGAATTAGGTCTGTTTGCAAATCGTTTTATAAAACAAGATTAATACCTGCCTCACAGAAGTGCTGAGATGAATGTGCTGCTTGTAAATTACTTAAGAGTTTTGGTGGAAGGATTATAGAACGGCGGTTTATGCATTTTATTCTCTGGTGGTTTATCCTTTTTTTATGTGCTTTCTGAGCCAAGGACCCCATGTTTAGCCTCACCAATTTACAATTGGACTTTTAACTTAAAAATTCTCCTTAAGACACACAGCTGGAAATAAAATTCTTGGTTCTGTGGATCTGCAGAGCCCAGTAGGCATGAGGCATTGGTTCAGGAAACTGCACTGGTGTCTTGTGGCACTACAGCACTACGAGATTTGATCTTGCTGGGTATCTTCTTGAAGTTACATCTTCCAAGAGTATAACTTTTCTGTGGCTGTGCTGTCTGCACTTGATAAAATCGATACAGAAGAAATGTTTGCTTTGTGCAGAATATTGTCACCCAATATCTTCTCGTTTTCTTGCAGCTGGAATGTGAAGGAAATTCACCAGGCTGCCGATTATCTCAAAGTAGAAGAAGTGGTCACCAAATGCAAAATCAAGATGGAAGACTTTGCTTTTATTGCAAATCCCTCTTCTACTGAGACATCTAGTATCACTGGAAACATTGAAATGAATCAGCAGACTTGCCTTCTGACTCTCCGAGATTACAGTCATCGGGAGAAAGCAGATGCTGCTTCTGCAGAGTTGGTTCAACCACAGGCAAAGAAAACAGCTTTAGAAAAGAAATCTCCTCAAACCAAAAAGCGCAAGAAGAATTTCAGCTCCCCCAAAAACACACAGAGTAAATCTGTACAGTATCAGAACGATGGGACTGAGAACACATCCATTGAAATGTTCTTGGAGGCGAATAAGCTGGCCACCCAGATCACGGAACAGGCCGCCCAGGGCGGCGATAACTCCGAGCTACAGCTGGCATCTGTGGTGGAAAGTGAAACGTTGGCAGCACAGGACATCCTAGTGCAGACCAGGAGGGGAAAGCCTCAGCAGAGCTGTGCGCTGAAGGAGCACTGTATGGCCAACATAGCCAGCGACAAGAACGCTTACCAGCTGGAGAGTTCGGGGGAAGAGCTTGACCAGAAGTACTCCAAAGCTAAGCCGGTGTGTAACACGTGTGGAAAAGTCTTTTCAGAAGCCAGTAGCCTCCGTCGCCACATGAGGATACACAAAGGGGTGAAACCGTACGTGTGTCAGCTCTGTGGGAAGGCGTTCACCCAGTGCAATCAGCTGAAAACACATGTAAGAACTCACACAGGTAAGCGGCTGCCCTTGTCTCCTGCACTGTGGAGACCTGTCATCACAGCCTGTGAATACAGGGCTAAAAAGGTGTCTTTGCATTCCGACTTCTTCCTCTAGAAATTTAGCTTGCTGCTCATACAGGAGCAGTACCTATATTCTGGTTGCATTTTTTCAGTACATTATCATAGTTTCCACTTTAAACAGCTAGACTAGAGCAGACTTTATTAGTGTGAGCGTCTTGATTTCTTGCAAGACTTGGAAGAGCTGGATACTCTTTAACTCTGTAGAGTGCTGGACTGCCAGAATCCATTGCCAGTAGGACAGGTAAAACTTACAGTACTTGATACCAGAATTTCTTTTGCTTTTTTTTTTAAACTTCAAATCAAAATGTGTTTGACAACAAAAGCGGGGAAAAAATGCAATCTGGTGACAAGTAGGTGACTTTTCACACAGGGCCTTCAAAAAAGGTAGGGGAAGTGGCTGAATTACTACAGCATTTGGGATTGTATTCAGTGAAATGTGCAATGGTGTTGGGATCTCTGCATTCAATAACGTTACCAGAAGTTTGTGTTCTATCAAGAACTGCTCTTCTCATCAAAGAGTAAGCAGTTATGAACACTTACCCATTAAGACAATGTCTGACTTAAAAAGATTATGAACAGCAAATTGCTGGAGCCAGAGAAGATGTGCAGGAGAAGTACTGGGCTTGTTTGTCTTCTCGTGTGTTCCTCCCTGGAGACAGAAGGCTTGATGCAGGGTTAGTTCATTCTTCAGGCTGATCTGGCATAGCTGTTCTGCTGTTGCTTTTGCTGCTGTACTTAGGTCAGTGAGCAGCAGAGGGGCCTGGTTTATGTAGTTTCCTTCCTTCTGTGGCTGGCATTCAGAATTCTGAAGTAACAGTGAATCGGATTTTAATAAAATGTTTATTTTTGCTCTTTTTTTCCCCTTTGGAAAACTCTGAGGCCAGCAGCGGAGCTTTTTCCAGGAAGCTGTGAAGATGTAAAGAGGTGG
Organism: Scolopax mira; assembly: GCA_004320125.1. Taxonomy (NCBI): domain Eukaryota; kingdom Metazoa; phylum Chordata; class Aves; order Charadriiformes; family Scolopacidae; genus Scolopax; species Scolopax mira. Next base: position 66,627 of record BJBW01007222.1, read on the forward strand.
AGTAGGAGATGTTGAGGTACAGGAGCAGGAGAACCCCTTGCTTTTTCAGTGACCAAGGGAGAGCATTTCCATTATCAGCAGCCAGTGACTAACCAAAAATTCGGAGCTTGTGAGCAGTGTCCAGGGACAGTTTGCTGGAGGGAGCATCAGCTGTGCTTTCTGCCTGGGAGGGTGCTGTGCTGGGAATTTTGGCGTGAGCAGGTAGGAAATTTCAGTGTTTGTTGCTAGATGGGCAGGTGAGAGGCCTAATACTTTTATTTTTGACGTTTTCCTGGAGAGAATATACTTAAGAATTGTTGAGTTCTGTGTTTGATTGTGCAGTACCACAGAAATGCAGAGACAGGCTCTTTTATATTGTCACTAAGAACTGCAGAGCTGCACGTGAGACTGTATCCACCACTGAACACGAAGAGTCAGAGAAGCACCTGCAGCATTCTTTAGTAGATAGACTTTAGTAGCACCCTAAAAAACGGGGAAAACAACACAATTATTACCTTTTTTCCCCCAAAAGGTAATGTGTTCAAAACCAGTCTGTTATTTGCTGTATTCCTGTTGCACTTCAGTGGATTTGGTGACGGGATGTTCCAAGCTGTTACCTGTGAGGAGTATTAGAACAGGCAGCCGAGCTTCGGTCAGGTAATGGATTGAAAAGCACGAGGGGTTTCTTTTTTTTCCACTAGGGGAGAAGCCATACAAATGTGAACTGTGTGACAAAGGCTTTGCTCAGAAGTGCCAGTTGGTGTTCCACAGCCGGATGCATCACGGAGAGGAGAAACCCTACAAATGTGATGTCTGCAACCTCCAGTTCGCCACTTCGAGCAATCTGAAGATTCACGCCAGGTAGGCAAAAGTCAGGTCCTGCAAATGCTCATCCGTGGGTTTATTTAAACAGAATAACTTGCTCCAGTGTGAGCAAGAGTTAGACATTCGTGTATTTTGGTCATTTTTACTCCTTATCTCGTGGGACTTCTCTCTCGTGCTGCGTAACAGAATAATTGTATCTGTGTACTTGCTCATTCGGGAAGTGATTCCTGATTTCTGCACGTTACAGCCTACACACAGGTTTCCTTCTGGCAACAATGTGAAGGTTTTTGGTTTATTTTGTAGCACCACAGAAGAGAGAGTCCCTTGATGGGGAGTGAAACAGAACAGTTCTCACTGCTCACCTCTGCTTGCGTTTTTTGGCAAGAGCAGGAATTACGTTCCCTTGTTAGGAATCCTCCTGTTATCTTCTCAGTACATTCTGATGCAAAAGGTGCTGAGTTCTCCTCGTGCAACAGGTTCTCCAGGGCCTGTCCATCACTGAAATCAGGGATGCACCAATTCCTAGAATCAGCAGTGAATTCCTGTGAGAAACGACTCGCTCGAACCCAAACTTCACAGAACTCAAAAAAAAAGGAACTTTGGGGATAAAGTTGTCATTGAGGAAAGTTCTTTAGAGTCGGGTGGTGGTTCCTTTTCTGCCCAGAGGTGGCTGATGCCTGTGTTGGTTGGCAGGAAGCACAGTGGTGAGAAGCCCTACGTGTGTGACCGGTGCGGGCAGCGCTTCGCCCAGGCCAGCACCCTCACCTACCACGTGCGCCGGCACACGGGGGAGAAACCCTACGTCTGTGACAGCTGTGGAAAAGCCTTCGCCGTCTCCAGTTCTCTCATCACCCACTCCCGAAAACACACAGGTACAGGGAAGACTCGGAACAACCTGGGGAGGGGGGGGTCGGAATAGGGGATGAGCAGGAAATGAGTTTCCTCTGGAGTCGTCGTTCCCTTCTCATGTTCTTTCCCTTTGACTCTAGTTTAGGGAGCTCTTTCTCCCCTTGGGCAGTTAATTCTGGTTCATTTTGATTTGTTCTTTCTGGTTTATACATTGAAATAACAAACTTCTTGTGTTTCCTTTAGGAGAGAAGCCATATATCTGTGGCATTTGTGAAAAGAGTTTTATTTCCTCTGGAGAGCTCAATAAACATTTTCGGTCCCATACAGGTCAGTTTCCAGACAGGCTGCTTCCTGCACTATAAATAATATTCTGCCTTTGCCCTTTTGCCTTTAAAATACACCATATTGTGCTGTACTTGCAAGTTGTAACATTTCTTAATTTATGTATCTCTTTTAACGTAATTTAAAGAAAGTATTTTTTAATTGTCTTTTTCAGACAGATATCTGTAGCAGCGTAGGTGTTGATGTATGATCAGGGCTTTACTTCTAACGTTTAGGGTTTTTTGCTTTGTTTTAATCTATTAATCTGGAAACAATTTTATTCTGAATACAGACACAGACAAATTAATAGTTACAAAGTTGTATTTTAAAATGCAACATTGAAATCCATTATCCTGAATCTTTAACTGTTTTCTCTTTCAATTTCAAGATTGTTCTAACTGGCAGACCATATTTATATTTTTTTTTCAGGTGAAAGACCATTTATCTGTGAAATGTGTGGAAATTCTTATACAGATATAAAAAACCTTAAGAAGCACAAAACAAAAGTTCACACAGGTAAGTTCCTTGTGCAAAGAAAGTTGAAGAAGCTACATCAACTGCTTTGTCTTCAATGCTGAATAATATAGTATTTTATTTTGCTCGTCCAGGCCTAAAATGAGAAAAGAAAAGGTTTTTGGATAGTAGAGTGAAAAGCATCCCTTTATGAGGTACCCAAGCCTTTTAAAGCAAAAGTCTTTAAAGTGCTTTAAAGTAGGTTTGAGATGAATTCTGAAGCTTTTGCATTGCCACAGCAAACGTGTGTTGAGCAACATAGAGGTGTTTTGCTGCTGATAAGAATTTCTGTTTGTGAATATTTACTTTCTTGTCCAAGTAACCTGTGAGAGCTTCCCACATGAGGGCATAGTCTGAATTAGAGGAAGTATTTTTTTCCTCTTCTGAATACATCAAAGGAGTAGGTCTTCATGAGGGCAGGAGCTGAGGTGAACAGGGCATACTGGTTTCAGGAATCACTTTACACCTTGAAGGCACAAATATTTTGAAAGCAATGGTGAAAGATTTGCTTATAGATGCAGTCAATGTTAATCCAGGTCTGAGCTGGATTAGCAAAGCCCAGACAGGTGGCAAAATGTTCCCAGCTGTGATTACTGCTCTAAACAAGACTTTTCAAATACATTCCATTCCTATTCTAGATGCTAGGTTTTGATGAGGAAGAAATTTGAGGTGTATTACTTGCCTACAGTACAAAGCACAGAGATGTTCAGATGAGCAGCCTCTTTCAACACTGGCTCCATCCACCTCCTTATCTCTCCCTCCTTAAGTGTAATAACCCATCATTCCCTTGCCTCTGCGATATGGAAAAGGGAATAATAGGTGTCTGTGTACATCTGGGTTGGGACAGATGGAGCAGGTGAGGGAGAAGATGAGAAACCAAGAGTCTTTGAGTGTCAAAAGCTTGAGAAGGCCCCAGTGGAAGCAAGGGTGAGGGGAGAAGAGCAGCAGGGAGAGAGCCCAGCAGAGCCCCAGGGTGGGAGCTGAGAGAGCTCCTGGAGAGACAGAAGTGCTTCACCACTGAAATAACAGGCTTCAGAGCACACTTGGATAGAGAAAGGGTCAAACATCTGATGTGGCTTAATCAGAAAACAGTTCAGGAGCAGTGGTGGACTGCATTCAAACAGGAGGGCAATGAGGAGTCTGTTAGCAGTGATTTCAATTAACAATAGAAAATAATTTCTCATCTGACTGGATAAAAACTGTAATGGCTCTGACTGGAATGGAGTTACGTTTTCTTCCAAGGAAGTTTGTGGATACATGATGTATTGTACGTTGCTATTTCAGTTAAAAGAGGATGCTTGGATGCGGCTGTGGTTCTTAGAATTTCTGGGGTAGAAAATCTCAAGGAAACCATCAAAATTACATTTTCTCCAAGGCTCCTTTGCTCACCGTGATGTTAAGGTTTCGTTACCTTCTGTACCACGCCAAGCAGAGACGGAGCTGGAATGCCTCAGCCATCTCGTTGTGATGCTACAAGCAGCAGAGGATGTGATTCTTAGTGTTAGTAGCCCAACTGCCCAGGCAGTTTTTGACACACCAAGTGTGTGTTTTCACAGTCAGTTGAAAAGGAATTTGCAGAATTTGCCCAGTGGCTTTTGAACATTTCTTCCTTTTTTTTTTTTGTATTTTTCCCCAGGATCTGAAACTCCCCCCGATTCTAATGCACTTGATAATTCTTTCAACGAGCAAGAATCCATTCAGAGTCAGAAAAGTCCTTTATCAGAGTCCATAGATGTGAAACCTTCCGAAATGTCTTTAGCACTTCCTCTTCCCATCGGGACCGAAGACCATCAGATGCTGCTTCCCGTGACGGGGAGTCAGTCTCCTTCCTCAGAGACCTTACTGAGATCTGCTGTGACTGGCTATTCAGAACCTCAGTTTATTTTCTTGCAGCAGTTGTACTGATGGTGTGGTGCAAAGCCAGCCAGGTGATTTGGTAAGATGAACACGATAAACGAGCAGTCACACACTTTCTGAATTGGACTTGTTCTTTTTTTTTTTCCTCTGTGTAAAGGCAGTGCTGTCTTTTGGGGTTTTTGTTGAATTGTGCTAATCTACAATCAAATTTCAATTTGCAATTCACACCGACTTCCAGGAGAGGATTCCTTTCCAGCAACACCTGCCTTAAGAATTCTCTGTTCAAATACGTTACTGTATTTTGGAGATCTCCTCCCATGTTCCTGCTGATCTGATGTGTCACAGTGTCGTTTGAGAGCAGATGTTTTAAGCCATATTTGATAGTTTAAGAACATTGACCCAGAGGCGGGAGGGGAAAATCATAATTTGATTGTACTCCTGCATCCTGAGTGGTACGATGGGAGATGATGGAAGGCAGCCCAGTGCTCTGGTGAGGCACGTGCCAAGAATCACTGCCAGAAGCAGCTGTTTGCAGTTCAGGGAGAGAAAGTTTTGGGTCTGTTTTCCTGACAAGGCAAGTAAAGCAGGGTTACGGGGTGTTCTCTGTAATGTGGCAAGTCAGAGGTTTCTAATGGCATAGATGCTATTGGGTGTTCTTTCCAACAAGTCACTTTTTAGGGGTTTTAAGTGAATCCATCAGTGTTGTATCTCGTCCTGGGTTTAGTTTTCACATCCCTAAAATGCCCTGGTTTTGGCACATTTGCTCCGAGAGCTGGAACATGCATATCGTGGGCGAGATGAAAAGATGCATTGACTTCATTGACTTCATTGTGAGGCATGAATCACAGCTTCATAATCCTTTTTTTTTTTTTTTTTTACAGTAGTGTTTCTCCTTGAGCTAGGCAGTAGGTACAAAAGAAAGAAATCCTGCCCTTCACTGTGAAAATAATAAGTGAAAGCTACACGAGGGGGCATTAAGGAAGAATAAATACAACAGAGCAGATTGATGTTCTTCCAGGCAAGGTTTTGTTAGTGAGGAACTGCTTTGTTTTAATTGTATTGATGCATTGCTTTACTTTTCATGTCACTTGTCCTCAGTAACTGCACAAAATTGGAATCTAGCAAGACTCATGTAAAGGTATGTTTTATTACTAGCAATTTACATTTTTTAAAAAAGCAACATTTTTAATGTCTTGGTAGGGTCATTAGTTAAAGACTAGTTGACAACAGGAGTACCTTTATACTCCATTTTGCCAGTTTGTGCCATTAACATAATGTAAGCATTATTTAAGTAATCATCAAATAGTAAGGAGATAGTCATAATACTGTACCAACAATGCATTTAAAGATATTATTTGTTGGTTATTTACTCGGTGCTAGCATTTTTCCACTGATGCCTTGTGTCCAGACACTGATACATAGAAGAGCATAGGAGATACCTCTTAACTGATTCTGTTCTACATGGAGTAATAATTAATCTGCACCTTAATTAAACAGACTTGTGAAAAATTTCTTGGAGGATTTCATTTAAATATTCTGCAAATGGTCCCTTGACTCCTGAGCATGACTATAGAATTATTTATTCTTTTTTCCCCTCTTCCTACATGTTTGTACTTATAAAGTCATTAGACCTTTTGCTGCTTTGTGTTGATCATCTTAGTATGTGGCAGGTTCAAAACTCTGCTTTTTGATCATATTTTATGCTTTAATATATGGGCAATGTGCTGACAGAGTCTGCCATGGAGAGCAAGGAGTGCAGCTGTGGTCAGAAGGCACCTTCTCAGTGCAGGCATCTCTGACTGCCCAGTGAAGCTGATTATTCCCACACCTACCTGACCTTTATTTGCTTTGTTTATCTGTGCCACAACTACAGCTGATGTCCTTCATCAAAGCAAGGCAAAGGACAATGGATGAAGTTCTCTATCTGGGGTTTTTTGAGCCATTTGTTTGGCACTTTCCTCCCCTGTCTGCTCTTTTAGCTTCTCTTTATGTAGCACCTGAAGGATTCCTTGGCCTTGCCCTTGAAGACTGAAGAACCACAAAGAATCAGGATCTTGACTCTGTGTAAAACAAACCCAACTCTTTGTAGTGTGTCCTGAGGTTCTTCTTTACTTTCTCACTCTGAAAACAAGAGCAGAAATCTTGGGATAGACGTAGGCTTAGTCACGAATGCTGAAATGGAACAATACCCTGCAAAGGATAAATTTCATATTTACACAGCTTTGGAAGATAAAGTAACAGTATGCTGCTGTTAGCTGAGGAGAATATGAACATATCCAAGATAAATGATTGCAAGAGAGAACTAGCTCTGGAAAAAATACTAAAAGAAAAAAAATCACATTCCTGCATAGAAAATGCATTCCATAACAATGTTTGTTTGGACTGTTTTTATATTTCTAAAATTATAGCTTATTACTGTATTCTTAGATTTCAGACTTTTTTAAAAAATACAGTGCTTAGATTTATACAGGATTTGTTTAGATACTTGTAATAGTAACACTTGCTTTATTAATCATTTAGTTTTCTTTATAGACAAGAAGATAACAATTATTTTTTACAAGACAACAATTTTAACTTTTCTTAATAGAATACACAGACTTATAGTTTTGTCTGGAAGCAATAATTTAGTGACCTGCACTCTTGAGTCCCCATCTGAGAGTCTTGATATTTATCCTCATCTTTCATGAAGATATCTCAGCTGCTGAGGTATGATCTCTATGAACTGTATTCATTTACTAGAATATAGATTTTAAAAATAAATATATATATATTAAAAAACAGAATTGTAGGTGTTTTCAGGCTGGGTGCTGTAGGACCTGAAGAAGCAGGTCTGGGCTGTACCTTTTGTCAGTAGATGCATGGAAATCAGCTGGACATCTAATTCCTAGGATTCTGAGGTCATTTTGGAGGTACAAAGTGTATAACAGTATTGATGATTTCTGTTAGGGATTAATGTGGGAAAGCATGGAATTGTTTTAGGCAGACATCTCCTTCTTGAGTCCTACCTGAAAAATGAAACGTAAAATTTTAATAATTCCATTAACAATAATTTAGAGAAAACATGATTCACCACACCGGTGTTTCAGTACCATTTCAGTCAATTTTGCACCAAAGTTGGTGCAAGTTTTGCCTGAGTAGGCTGTTCTGCACCTAGAAATTTCTCAATTGGCTGTTCAGAAATACTTAGGTGAGAATAACTCCTCGTAGGACACTGACTTCCAAATGCCTGCCATGGTCTTCTCTTTGTGCCAAAATGCGGGCACAAAGAACGACGACTTCTCTGAAATCATGTGTTTCAAAAAATCTTTCAAGTGTGGACAAGTTAAGGATTTCGGGGCTGTGATCCCAGAGAGGCTATGGATAAGCCTTGCAGAATTAAGTTCAGATAACGGCTAATAATTGATTTTTTTGGGGGGTTAAATTATTTTTAAAATATCTTTCATGTATATACAGTTTTTTCCTCTGTTATTTGTATATAGCTCAACTCTCAGTTTTATAATCCCCTGGGAGGGGGAGGGAGTTGTACATATTTAGCCTGAAGTGGTTTATGTTACACTTTAATAAACTTGTTTTGTAATTTTCCCCTCACCTCGTGTCTCCTGCTTCTAACTTGGAGGGGGTAGAACCAAAGGAGGAGGGAGGAGGTGTAAGGTAACCCCTCTTGGGGGGACACACGCAGTAACGCAGCAGGAATCGCTGTCTTTTACCTGAGTTTTCTCATAGAAAATATTGCGGATCTGTTCAAACTAAATTAAACAAAAACTTTATTCTAAATACAATCTGGTATAATGACTCTTAGGTTAACTTTTTTTCATTTGTTTTGGGGTTCAGTTTTGGGTGTTGTGTTTTTTTTGTTTTTTACAGAATGCTTTGAAGATGTACTTTTTATGCTGAAGTAGACATTCAGTGCATTTCTTTATCAGAATTTGTACCTTTAACTTATTTTTACTAGATTGTTTAATTCTACAGAAGGTGGTAGAGCACACAATAGGATTTAAGTGACCTCCCTTGTACCACTGGCCTGCTGGATCACTCATTTTCCTTCCCTTCAAAATTGAGGCAAAAATGCTGCCTTTCAGCAAAGTACTGGGATTTCTGGAAGCTGAATCAATGGTTTGCAGAGCAGGATTGTGTTTGCTACTAGAAGAATTTACTCAGAAGACCATGGCAAAAATTTTTAGCCTATGTAAATGTTCTCATTCCAAAGAACACAAGATACAATTTTCAAGAATTTCAAGGTTTGGTTTTCAGGGAAAGGAAAGGAATAAATGCCTCTGGTGTAGGCCTCTACACAATACAGGATTCTGCAAAAATAATTATTTTAGTTTATAGGAAGCTGTTTATACCTAATTCAGTAAGAATTACTCTGCAGCCCTTTTTCTTACAAAGAAATATCAAAATGAACTATAACACATGAGCTATTTTTATGGATATTGTCAATAATGCAGAGTGCTCTTTTGGGCTAAGCATCTTGCTGTTTGTTAAACAAGGGTTCAGAGAGAGTAAAAATATTTCAAAACCATACACCAGCAATTTAGAAAGTAGACACTGTTTATCCTGTTACATTTTGTGTATGATGTTGTTGCCATCTTGCCACATCCACTAAAAACAAAACACTGCTGTTGGTAGAGTTGGGACTGACTTGATAGATTTGGTTCCCTGTTACCACAGCAGATTAACAACTGTCATTCGTACAAGTCAATTAAGACTTAATTTGGGCAATGAAATTAGCCTGAACTTTCTATACTGAAAGAAACGATCCTCAACTTGCGTTTTCAATAGTAGTTAAAATACAGGCTCCTCTCTGGAATGGAGTTTTCTCAGTGATCTCTGGACTTTGTGCTTAACGAGGCAACTGCAGGTTAAGGTGTCCCTGTGCAGGCCACAGAGAGAACTCACTTCTCCTCTGCCCTTGCTTTTCCACTGTCACTCTGTTCTGTGAAGACAACAGGAGGGAACTCCTGGTCGATCGGGCCTTAAACCCTGTCTGTAGCAGGCACGAAGGCTGAGGGGCAGAGAGAGAGCTCCATGTCAGCTGGTGTGTAGCAGAACAACCACACCTGCTCCAGGGGCTGGGCTTACCTCCGAGTCCTCTGATGATAGCATGTGATTTTTGGACCAACAGAGCCTGACTAATTTGTGTTTGGGGAGAGGGAGAGAAAAATAATCCCAACACTGACAAGAGCTATCAGTACTGATGGTTTCAGGTGGTGAGGGGTCTCCATGCACTCCCCTGGCTGTGCACAACCACTGTCATAATACAGAATCAGAACATCAGCAGTTATATCACTGCTGCTAAGGTTTTCTTGAAATCATTTTTTTTTTTTCCCTTAATTTTTTTTCCCCCTCATACTTTGATCTCGTAGGTCTTTTGCCTGTGTGCACAGACATTGAAGAACTATTCTGTGACCTCTTCTAGAGTAATTTTTAACAGGCACATTTAGAGGTGCACAAGATTGCACTAGTGAAAGCTGTTGAGCAAACCTCTGCTCTCTTCTTTGGTGACTCTTTTAGGAGCATCGATCCAGTCACCACGACAGGTACAAACCAAATGATTTCCAAATTTCTAAGAAGTCTGTATCCAAACCATTAAACAATTTTTAACCACCATTATATGCATACGTTGTCTTACTCACATCTAGGAGTTGCCACATGGCTATAATGAGATTTATTTTTTTTTAAAGTATCCAAGAGACAGGAAGAAATAATGAAACCAAGTTTAGTGGTTTTCATTCGTAGTGCAAGAAACAAGTACATGCTGCAAGTGAATCAAAATACCATTTTTATACCAGGGGACAAGGTTCACAAGCTTTAAAGTTCCAGTGTTAGAGTGGCTTCATGCTTAAGTTAATTTAACTTGACTAAATAAAAAAAGAAGTCACTCTTGGATAAAGATCAAAGGAGGGAGTAGATAGAGCTCAGTAGCAACAAATGAGTTTACCCAAACCTCTCTCAGCTTCAGCAGGAGCCTTGCCCTACAGTGTATCTGCTCTGGAGCCCTGGGTGTAGGTGTCTGGGGGTTTGATGGGCTGGGACACAGGGATGTTACCCGTGGGCTCTCCCAGCTACGTGTTTCCTCTTGCAATCTTACTACACTAAATTCATCTGTCACCTGGGAACCCTGGACCTACACCTGATCATGGTATAAGGCAAAGGAGACAGCGTGCAATAGAAACAACTCCAGCAAAATTAACACATTTCCACATTAATAGGTCTTTAATACAAAACTTGTGCATTTTTAGCAACAAATTTTAAGGTCGCTGCTTCGATATTTTATCTCTAATTCCACTTCAGGTATTTAGATTCCTTCTAGACTACAGACCCTAAAAACACAACATGCAGCAAGTTGGGTACTGACAGAAGCTACTTGACTAGAAAGAAGGCAGGAGAACTTTGAGCACGTGGAGAGCATCGAGGTGCCACCACCTCACTCACAAGTGTTCCGACACGGCGGCGATGGCCAGACTGGCGTTGGTGTCTTTGTTGGTCTCCTCCCCACAGCTGGGTGTCCAGTAGTAGTGCTTCTTCAGGCCATGGGAGAGCTCTGCCAGGTGAACGTGCCCGTCCACTTCATAGGACTCCACGTCTGTATGGTTGGGTTTCAGGCGGCCCGTCTCAATTAATTCTGAAAATGCCTGAAATGAGTAAAAAAGAAAAAAAAAGAACCTGACATGTAATACGTGTAATATTTCACTTTGACTGCAGTGAAGGCTCTAGAAGATAACACACAGGAGGTGAGAACTTGATCATTTCAGCACACTGATGTCCAGTGAGTCCCATTACAGCACCACAATATTATAATTATTTAAAACCAAAACAGGTATCTTGCTCACAAATTGCTGTAGTAATCCCAAAGATTGTAAAAACAGAAGAAACAAACAAAACCCAACCCTCTTAGAAGAGTTCAGGAGCAAACACTTACTATACAGGTGGCTTCATCAAATTTGTTCCCCCAAATGTAAATATAGGAGAGTTCCATGTTTGCTTTCATTGCATCCGCAAGAGCTATAAGTCCTTTGCCACTTATATTGTTGCTTACAACTGACAACCTAAAAAACCAGAGAAAAGAGTTATGCAAACGTGTGGCAAACCACATAATTCCCATCTCTTAGTTAAAACTAAGAGTTTAAACTAAGAGATTTATTGTTTTTTTTTTATTTTCTCATCGAACATTATTATATATCATATATTGTAGTAGATTGTTATTAATAACTTAATTTTTTTATTTGTATCAAGCCCAGTCCTACTCTACAATCTTTTTTGGGCCACTAAAGGCAGTTTGGACTATAGATGTGGTATTTCTCGAGGTGTCACCGTGCCTCCTGCAGCCAGGTTGCTCACTGCTTAGTTCTTCAGCCTCGGTGACTTTACTGCCTGGTGGCCTGGTCTCATCTCTCCTGTGCTCTGAAAGCCCAGGTGTTTATCCAGGCTAAGCTTTGATCTTTGCAGAGCGGCAGTTATTTTTATATTAGTGAACCTGGAAGGCTTTCAGAGGCACCTTGCAGCTGCCACCTCCTCAGTCTCCTGCTTAAAACAAATGGCTTCAGGTAACACCTGTGATCAGCTTTTACATCCTGCCGGCGCAGAGTTTATCGCCGGCTACAAAATACACCCTGGTGGGGAGATTATAGCTCTTTTGAGTTCACCCAGAAGCAAAGGGGGAGTTTTCTTAAGTGTTGAAAATCAGAATCAACAAATATAGTGCTTTATCCTTGCATGGAGTCTGATTATCTTAAAATTCTCAATATATGTAGCTCTTGGTTTGTTTTCATTTGTGAGCCACAGGGACCTACGCTTTAAAAATGCAGAAGGAACTAACAAGATCTAATTGCCTTCCCCCAATTCCCCACCCCAAGCCTTAGAATGACTGTAAAAGCTGAGAATCACATGTAAGATCCTCTACGGAACTGATCTAAGCGTCAACCCCAGAACCCCCCGAAATAGAAGAGCAAACACACATCAGGCCACGCAGCAAGGGATGCAAGATGGAAAAAAAAAAAAAAGGAAGCACAAAGCAAAGAGGATGAAATGAGGAAGGGGAATGTGAGGTGTTAGAACATGGGACTGAACTTGGCCTCATGTTCTACTCCTTTAGTTCACGTGAAGCCACGGGGGACTTCATTCAGACAGCAAAGTAACTCAAAGTCCGAGGTCTCTGTGCCCTGAGTCATCACACCTGCAGGTCTCCCGAGCAGTGGTGCAAATACTAACGCCTGAAGGCTCCTGTTGTTCAAAGCCAAGGCCTCGCTCAGGTAGATGGCTCCATCATCTTCTATTCGGTTTGCATTCAGATCCAGGATTTCCAGGGTTTGGTTCCGTTTCAGTAGTTCTGCCAAAAATTTTACTCCATCACGGGTTATTTTATTACTGAAAAAGATGCACACATTTTTATTTTTTTTTAAAGGGTGTTTTTTTTTTACAGGGTGCTAAAATGAGTGTCTAATGTTAGTGAGGGCTCTGTCACATCATAACTCTTACCAGCTCAGATCGAGGTACCTCAGGCTGGAGTTTTCATACAATGCCTCACACAGTCGCTCCACACCAAAGTTCTTCATTTCGTGCTTGCACAAGTGCAGTTCCACCAGAGAAGAGTTCTTTTTCAACATCAGAGCTATGTGAACTGTGGTCTCTTCCTAAAAAAATACACTCAGTTTGATTAAGCTGGACTTTGGGATAAGATATGGTTTTGTTTCAGTAAAAGGGAGGTGCACAATTTAACAACAGGGTTTGGACATCAGTCCTGTTCCATTCTATATATTACAGCTTTTTATAACAAATAACCAGGAAATAATATATTATGATAAAGCTGAAATTAAAAGAATTAATAATACGAGAAAGATATGTGCACATTTACAGTACTATATACATCCCTGCAAATATCAGAAGCATCAATGTTTTAATTATTATGTCTAATCAGTTTTCCTCCCAGTCATCACTCTTAAAAACTGAACATTTTGAGTCAGTTTTCTCTAACATTAAAAGGTATTTTGCCATGATGCTGATCTATTATTTCACCAAAAGAAAGAGGATAAGGAAAAAAATATGTCCTGTCACTGTAAAACAAAGTAGGCTTATTTTGAAATTGTCACGTTTAGGTAAGAAAAAAACTGAGTGAATACTGGGAGCCAAAAATAAGGCAACAACCCAGAGGGCTGAGAAAATGATAGAGTTGAAGGTGGAACAATGGCAAATAGAGTCACCTACAGATACAGACCAGCCCCTGAGTTACATTTTTAATAATGGTAGTTTAAATTGACTTCTAAAACTGGGTTTAGGTGTATCAGGCAATGTCTTAGCAGACATAAAACAATTTAAATCTGTTTAAACTGTTAAATTCACCTTTTCATTCAACTGTTAAATACTTTTAAGGTATTTAAGGTATTAGGAAGATCTGACAGTTTAATTTCGTTATCCTGCCATCAGGAAAATGCCTATTGCAGACACCTGACAACTGCTACCGGTTGGATGAAACCACCACGGCAAACAGCCAAGAGTTCAGCAGGACCAGCCAGGCACAGAAGCCACATGCCCACAAGCAAAAGCCCCCACCACTCTGAGCACCCATAGGCATCCAGCAGAGCTTCCCCCAGCCAATCCTGATCCTCGTTTCAGCGCTGGAATGTTTTGGAGGGTTTGTGTCTTTGTTTCGGGTAATAAATGCATCAAAGGTTTTTATACTGATGAGGTTCATTCACTTGTTAAATTCGTGCTTCACATTCACACGGTGAAAGAGCAGAACCCCACAGCCCAGCAAACGTGGCATATTGTTGAAATGTGCCTTTTCTTCTCCAGGCTGTGAGCTCTGGCAGTTAAACACCAGGCTTTTGTTCTTCCCCTCATTTCCTGCTAAACAACATTTCTCCCTCAGTTTGCTGAACAATGCACCAAACTCTCCGTGCCCTGACAGCAGAAGGAATAGTTGTTCCTCCAATACCAAGCCCCCTCCATTAGCCCACTATTTAACAAAGGTATATGTACCATGAAAGGCATTTTTTTAAAAAATTAACCTTCTAGTTACACAGGGGCAGCCTGTGGCTGCACAAAACTTGGCACCAAAAAAGACTATTTCTACAGCTGTTTACTTCACTTTGCAAAGAGACCCAGAGCCCTGTGTAGCTCAGCTGTCTGTAAATACATCAGCAGTGACCTCTCTCAGGCTGCTCTCTTTGCTCTGACACCACAGTCTATTACATACCTCTTGGCTGTAGAGTAAAGGACGATTCAGGTTTATTGCTTTGACTGATTTGTTCTGAGTCAGGGCTGTTGCTGTTGCTATTAGAGACTCTGTGCCCTGGAAATGAAAATAAATAAACAAACTCTTTAGAGAAACCCCGTCCAAGGTATAGATCAAGCCACCAAATTACCACAGCTTTCTGAAGTTGATTGTCAGAAGAACAAAAACATCAAATAGGCTCAGATTGGAAGTATTATTATTTCTGCCTCCACGTCCTCTGGAGAGATGCAAGTGCTACAGACACATAATGTATTTTCTGGTAATACCAGTGCAACTCTCTGTGGAATAATAGAGTGGAATTTGACTAAGAAGTACAAATGACCAGGAAATTGGGCAACTCAGAAAATAAAAAGCAAGAATAGTGCATCTCAAAGAACTTTGTCTGTTTAATTGATCCTCTATTTTGTTTTTCCTGATTTATGAATTAAAATGAGCTTGTGCATATTCCCTAAAGATCTTTGGTGAAAGTTTTGGCCGACATTTACCCACTAGGTAAATTCATACTACATGGGAATTAATGTGATACGGAGTAGTGACAGTCTAGAATACAGGCCAGTTCAGATATTTTTTTTTTTATTATTTCCTTCTTGTTTGCTCATATATTTATGTTATTTTCCAATTAGGCCAGTCTACACCCAAAGCTATTTAATTTTATATCAATTTTCTATCAACTCTCTACCAAGCATAAACATATTAAGTTTTCAAATAAATCCTACACTGGCTACACTTCCCTTGTATATATTTTCATAACATCCTTCACAGTTTCTGAGAAGTATTTCCCCTTCCAGTTTAGGAGCAAGTTCTGTAATTCCAGGAAACAAATATATGAAAAAAATATAATAAAATTCTCCCAGGCAGGGAGAAAAACCACTTCCACCTTCCAGCCCCTCTGACGTGGTGGCACAAGGACACACCATCAGTCAGGTGCTGGGATCTTGCCCCAGGAGGAGGTTCACAGCTCCAGTTGCCACCTCCTGCTGTACCCTACAGGGTTTTAAAAGCCATCCACAGGCTTTTACTGGCCAGAGTGGGAAGCAGCCTGCTTAGTGCTATCTCAAAACGTAAAATCAATGGCAACAGATGGCATTTTCTCCTAATTAAGCTCTGCAGGACCTTTGAGTACCCTTGAAAGACTTGTCATTGCTGATAATTTTACTGGGTTACTCACCATATCACAGTCTCCAAGATCCAGCTTTTCTAAGGTTGAATTAATTTGCAGCATTGAAGCAAAGAACATTCCACCTTTGTTTCCTATTTTGTTTCCAGTCATTCTCAAATGCGCAAGAGTTTCGTTCCTCTAGACAAAATAATCAATTCCTTTTAAATGGACAAAAAACCAACACTGTCCTTTTCCCTGGGAACCCTGCTGGTTGTCACACAAAGACAAAACGTCCTTCCAGAAGAATTTTGTCTAAGTGATAACGCTGACTAAGCAGTTGGCTCAGCCTCCCCTCCGTGGAATCAAACATGCGAGAGTCTGGAAACAAAACTCGAGTATTTGAAAAGTTTTGTTTCTCCCAGTTTCCCAAATCTTACACATATTAAAATAATCTGGGCAGATATTTCTGCCTAAATTGATGGCTGGAATGGACATTACACCAAAACTGATCTAAATCTAGTAAGCATTTTTTAAAGAAGAATGTAATTTGCTTTATTTTTCAGAGACTTTTAAAGCTCGTGGGCAGTGACAGCTCAGTGAGGTGGGTTGCCTTCAGCAGGACTCCATGCAGAGCCAAACCCATCTCCTTCCTGCTCCCTCCCTCAATAACAGACCCCCTTTCACCCCCAGATCCCCCCCAGCTTGACCCAGCACCTTCCTGCTCAGCAAATGCTGCGGGGGGGGGGGTGCACAAATAGCTCTGGGGTTTCTTGCAAGCCCCAGTGTTGTACTGTATAACCTCAGCGTTTTGGAAGCCTGTCAAGTGGAGTTGAAGTCAGTTCAGAGTTGAAAGTCTACAAAGGAGGAAGAGTGAGCCCACGCCAGTCTCATTTCACAAACATAACAAATCTTACACACAAGCCTCATTTCCTTGGGAAACCACATTAAATATAACAAACATGTTTTCACTCTGCTGCTGTAAGGCGAAATTTTGAAAACATGCCTCAGACATCTTGAATCAAGACAAATACTGACTTCAAGGTCCAGGCAAATTTAATACTTTTAAAAAAAACCCCAACAAAACAAAACAAAAAATGGATGGCATTATATACTCTATAGCATAGTATTTTTCACACATAAAAAAATCCAACTGCGATAGTTGTGCTAATTAAGTGTTAATGCAACTTTCTCTTGTGTGAAATCTGATTTCTGAAGTCTGCCTTGGGAAAACAAGCAAACCCTGTGAGACAGCAAAATGCTGAATGGACCGAAGACAGAGGGCCCTTTCAGGCAGCCCTGGTGTTGGCAGGACAGCTAGTCCTCTTCATCAAAAGCAAAACTATCAAACCAGCTGCCATTGTCTAAATCTCCCAGATGAATACTCACATGGAGTGCCCTCGCTATCAGCTCGGCTCCGCTTGTGCCAATATCATTAAACATCAGGTTAAGGTACCGCAGAGTGGAGTTTTCCTGAGGACCAAACAAAGCAGAAAGCAACAAGAGTTTTTTTCCAGAGTGTGCCTGCATTCTTCCAAAAGGAGATGCGTCATATACAGACTTAAAAGCTCTGTCCTTCCCTACATTTCAGGCAGCCCCTGATTTGGAGAAGCAGTTAAAGAATGACCAAGTATGTCGGATGGTGATGGAAAGGCAGAAAAAACACACAGTGTGTGTGTCCTGGTGGGGCTTATAGACACCACCTAGGAACCCATGTGCTCAGCACAGCCAAACGAAGCAGGTGGTCAAGCTCAGATCATAGAATCATAGAATGGTTCACGTTGGAAGGGACCTTAAAGATCATCAAGTTCCTACCCCCTGCCACAGACAGGGACACCTCCCACAAGGCCAGGTTGCTCCAAGCCCCATCCAGCCTGGCCTTGAACCCCTCCAGGGATGGGGCAGCCACAGCTTCCCTGGGCAACCTGGGCCAGGGTCTCACCACCCTCACAGGAAAGAATTTCTTCCTAATATCTAATCTAAATCTCCCCTCTTTCA
>BJBW01007223.1:0-51834 GCA_004320125.1 Scolopax mira
GAGATTTTCAAGACCCGACTGGATGCAGTCCTGAGAGGCATGCTCTGAGATGCTCTGGGTGGTCCTGCATTGGCAGGGGAGTTGGACTAGATGATCTCTATGGTCCCTTCCAACTCCAAAAATTTCAGTGATATTCAGTGATAAATTTTGAGGACAATATTCCTACAGCATATGACATTGTTAATTACCTAATACTTACTGTTCTTATTCTAGTACTGTGAAAAGTTCTGTTCCCCTTCCCTTCCCTTCCCTTCCCTTCCCTTCGGCTAAACTATGGTTAAATATGCTTTGCTCGTACGTGTGAACTTGTTTTTTCAGGTATCCCACATCTCTGTCATAAAAATGAGAGGAACATTCCTGTGACTATTCCCAGTCAACATGCAAGCAGTTTAGGGTCAGAAAATCTATAGCAGGCAGGATTATGACAGATGGTACAAAGGCCATCATATAGACCATCTACCCATTATGGGTGCACGTTCACAACGTCAGCAAGAGCAAAACAAAATTAGTGTGAAGACATTGCACAAGCCCAGCTGCACAAGAATTTTTAAAATTGGCACACTGATAAATTCACTGAAAATACATACTCCTCCTCTCTCTGTCTGCAGTCACAAGCCTCTGTAGAATTCCTAAGCATCTGAAAGGTCTTTAAGTCCTGTATCCTAAAGGCTGATGCTAGACTGTCAGGGAAGAATCACACATACTGTGGTTGGTTCTGCCTGAAACTTGAAGTCATTCAAACAATACACAAGATCTGTTTTTACATCAGGATTGTGATCCTGTAGCATCTCATTGCAGTGTTTGACCTGCTGATTTTGAAAGAGAAAAGGGACAGCATCTTTAGTCCAGTGCAAAACATGTTTTACCTGCAGCTCCTTATACATCTGCATGAGAACATAGGCAAACTCTTTCAAAAGGAGGATTCACAAAGGATTGGGTCCTCTAGTTTACGTACATTTTGCCTTACTTCCCCACCCCATCTATTTCAGGGGTTTTCCATGAAAATATTCATGAGCATTGCAATAGTGTTCCATCAGCCATACCCCAAGGCAGGTTTTAAAAATAGATTTGGCTCCTCTGCCATTCTCTACATGGCATCAACACATTCTCTTGCTGTACTTCAGTTCCTTTGACTTAAAAAGACCAACCCAAAACCCAACAGAAGAAACAAACTAATCAGCCTGAAAATCTATAATGTGTAGTCCCTTTAGCCCCTATCACATAATATGGATCATTTGCTTCTAAGTACCCCTCTGTCTCCATCACCACACCGTCTGCTTCTAACACAGACCAGCTGATGGGTAGTGATGAGTTCATTCTGTTAAATCAGAGCTGCCTCCCAGCTGTTCTAGACCTTTCCCATGGCTGAGTCTCCACAGTCTTCGCACACACAGACTCTCTGGATGAACCCTGGGCACCTGCCACACACACTCAACTGAATAGTTTCTAGATCCCACTGTTTCAAGATGACTGGACTGTACTCTTGGGGCTTGAAAATGCTGAGTCAGACTTCGCTTGCACCTCTATCTTAAGTGTCTTAAGTGCTGTTTTTCTTCTCTCTCATAAAATGTTTGCTATCCTATCATGGTATTAGAAGGGCTTTAGGAAACTTTCACCTCTCCCCAGTTTATCACATTGACCTGTACTGCATGCTGCTGCTACCCAACATACTCAATCACAACATACCCGATCACAACACTGAAATCTCTTCCTCCATTTAAATAGATGCAATTATATACTCCACTTCATTGAACCTCAGGTTGCTTTTCCCTGCAACTCTATCATGCTGTGGGAATAAAGAGGCTGCTCCAAGGGTGGAAATAGGTAGTATGATCCTCTATGTGCCTGTCCAGTGCAACCACAGAGTGGCACAATGGCATGAAAGAGTGCATGGAGCTACAGTACATGAAGTTACAAGATCTGCTTCGATATTGTTGGAGAGCAGAAACAAGTCCCAAAGACATTTTAACTGCTGATCTGTAGCTGAGAATTGTTTGCATGGTTAGCATGGGTCAAGCTGATGTGAGTGGGATTTCTAACAACCTACTTGCATAGATAAATCTATTCAACTTATGGGGAATGTTCTCAGGAAATTAAATTTGCTAATATAGCTGCAGCCCTTAAGTACATACAGAGAAAATTATGATTAAACTAGGACTTTATTTTTTTTCCCCAGCTGTGCTAGCTTTGTTCTGGCAAGTCACAACCTCTGTTCTTTGTGAAATGGATATAGAAATAATAATGTGCTGCATCAAAGATTTACTAAGAAAAAAGATCTATGGGAAAAAAAATGCTAATGTAACTATATGTAATGTATAGCTCCCTCTCATGGTACCTATTCTAAAATAAACCTCTACAGGGAGGATTGGAGCAATGTAATTATAGCAGTAAAAAAATCTGCCAGTAAATTTTCCATGTAGAAAAATTCTAAATGTTTCATATTCCAATAGAAATGTCCAAAGGTTGTCATATTCTCATGACCTAGGATTCTTGAGAAATTACATCTGTGATTGTGGCTGCAATCATATTGTAGGTTTTTTCTTATTTTGGTTGTACTGTTCAGGTTGTTAATTCATAACACATGATTTTCTCAAAGACATTTTTATGCAACATGACCCTTAATTTTTAGATTGTGGGTTAAAAAAAAAAAAAAGCAAGCATGTGCTCTGTTCAAATTGGATCTTTTTTGTTATCCAAAAGGTTCAAAATAAAATTTCTTAAGGTTGTTTAAAATGGGAGGTAAGGGAGGTAAGAGAAGAACAATTAGAATAGGAGGAAAAAAAAAGAGGGGACAGTTTTATATATACATTTCTAAGCTGAAATATGTACACATAATAGTGTTTTAAGTTACTTCAGTACCACTATTTTACAGCAGAAAGAGAAGCAGACGTTGGTTGAGAGAAGGAGATGAACTGTAAATGGTCATGGTTTCTGAAGTCTCATATCTTGCCAATATTTTTTGGGGTTTCCTTATGAAGCATTAGCACTTATCACAAACATACTTGCAAATAAACTTAATTCAACCAAATGTTCATCTATAAGCAAACAAAAGAGGTCATGAATACGAATGAAATGATATGGTAGAATTTATTTATAACTATAGTAACCACACAGCTTTAGCTGCAATATAGGTGAACTTAAGTGGACATTTACTCCTATCATCTGTAATCAGACAGCAGGCTATGTAGAGAAATCTAGATAATGAAGGTCCTTATTCTCCACCCCTACTGATACTGATATCAAAGGGAAGCAGACAAAGAGAGCTCTAACACAAAAATGACCTGTAAGAATAGGATAAATGGTATTTTGAAGGAAAAAAGTAAGATTCCATAGTAAATAATGGATCCAAATGGTATTTTGTAAAAGATTTGTTTACTCTACATTGAGCAATAGTAGAACAAGGAAAGAATTCCATATTTGTTGGTGAACATCATTTTACATACCACTTTGGGGAAAAAAGAGACCATTTCTGTACTGAACAGAACACTCAAGTTAGTAGTGCCTACATTTGATGACAAGAAACTACAACTCAGCTGCAGGTGATGAAGTACAAGGAACAAGGCTTTCTTATACTAAGATCAAGATGTTTAAGCACTGTACAAATATTTCACAATAATAATCTTCACAGGAAACCACAACAGGAAAGGACTGAAATTCTGTCAGATGAAAGAGAATTGTGAAGAATGCATTCAGAGATGCCAGTACTGATTGAGTAAACCCAGCTGCTGCCTTCTACATTAGTCATCTATACAGCATTCTCAATATGTTGTTTGTCAGATTGCTGAGTTACAACTCCAGTGAACTGAATGCTTTTTCTTTGCAAGAAAAGCACATAGTTGGAGATAAGAGTAAAATCTTTGCACTATGCCATTTAAATTAAACTTTATGAACAAACAGTAATTTTGCTGCAGAAGTCTTTTCCATCATTTTGTACAATAAACCAAGACCCCAGAATACAACTCAAAGCCCCTGTAGTCACAGATTTAGGTCTAGAAATTCTAGAAAATCTTTCCTTTCAAAAAAACCTCCACACTAACACCAAAACCACAACCAAATACCACCACCATCCCACACCCCACTCCTGTTTAGCTTTATATACAGTGCCATAATTCAGACTATGCATTAGACCTCAGAGAAGAAAATATTGTTGAAATGAAAGCAATTAACACCTTTTTTTTTAGCAGTAGGATCCACTCTTTAGGTTATACATGTAGAGGAGTGAGGTTTCACAATACCTTTCAGTAACATTTTCTGCTGATAGTAGCAGGCAGGAGAAGAGGCTTCCACAAAACATTGCACCTGAGTCCCTGCAGGTGAAAACAGCATCAATCTAGCAGGGCTGGCTGCTGAATCTACTGGGTCAAGGGCATTGGAAAGAATCATAGAATCGCAGAATCATCTAGGTTGGAAGGGACCATCTAGTCCAATCATCAACCTAACTCTGACAAAAAAATAAATAAGAAATGGGAAATAAAAATTACTAAACCATATTCCTGAGGACCAGGAAAGATAGAGGGCAAGGGAACCATGGGTAATGGAGATTTGAAAACAATTTTTTAAGGTAAATTCTAAACACAGGTTGTTATAAATAGTGAAATTCTATGTTTGGTCTGAGAATTTACAAGAGAATTTTATGCTGGAAGAGAAATTCAAGTGCTGAAAATGCAGATATTTTAAGTCTATACGGATAGTGAAAGAGACTTCAAAGTTTTCCACTCACCCTTTGTTCACTACTGTGCAATTAACAAGAAATTAACCTTTTGCTCCCGCTAAGGCAAGGCTTCCCTATGCCGTCAGATTAATAAACAGGGATTTATTTCTGAAGACACCTTATTTGTAAAGTTCACATATCAACTCTCTTGTGGCTGAGTTTCACAGATCACAGATTGGACGCACTAATTTCCCATCTTGCAAGCCTTCATACCACTAAAACGATGGCCTTTCTTTTGCTAATGAGTCTTCAGATTAATCTCTTGATACTATTTTTGCCATAATGTCTATCATTTAAATATGCTTGTTTAATTTGTACTATTAATGACACATCAGTAAAATCACAAGGTAAAGCAATGCTCCAGATGTCTAATATTGCAGACATTAATACCTGTATGCAATGCATAGATACCTTGTTTCAGCTTTTAGCTGCAAAATTATAATTACTTTGGTATGACATACTAGAATACATTCATGATAACATACAGTGAGAAGGGACATTGCATAGATGGATACTGAGTGATATGTCCCAGCTAGATACCACTTGAAAGTCACAATAGCTCCTTTCTCAGAAAGCAGTGCAATTGTTTTTCAAAACTTAGAACACAGAGTTTTGTTGTAGGACTGATGTACATTGTTACATTACAGCTCAAGGATAAAAAAAACTTATCATCTCATCTGAAAAAAATCTTATACACTACTTTGAAACAAATATGTCAATGCTCCATCACTGTTAAATCTAGCTGCTATTCTTAATCATTTATATCAGATCACTAATAAATCCTTCAAATTGAACAAGAATTATAGACTTCCCGTCTTTCCAACAATGTACAATTAAATATATATATTTAAAATGTATCTCTATATATCATTATATACACTTAAATAGTGACAGTCCTTTATGATTGTATTTCAGTATCATTTGTGCAAGATAAAAGAAAAAAAAAATCACATGGCCATTAAGAAGCTGCAAGAAGTAAATTTGTCTCCTAAAATGAAGCCATGATTGAAAGGCAAAATATTCTGCTGTGTTTGTCTGCAACTTATTGTATTCAGGAACTGGATAAGCACACAAGTAAATTACACATAAAACTGGTGATGCTTTTGACAGCAGATGGACACACTAAGAAGACAGCATTATTTTTAAGAAGAGATTACGGAAGCATTTTTACCTGATAAAACTGCTTCAAGAAGGTAAATGCTTTATTTCAGATTGTTTTGAAGTAAGAATATAATTAAAACTTACTGCTTTTGATGCATGGTAGTTTCTTCTGTCTCTTTCAAAATAAAAACTGTTTTGGCATTTCTACAGGTATACCTCATTGGTCACAAAAATGCACAATTTACGGACTTGCATTGCATGAGTAAATGTGGCAGCCTGAAGTCTGTACTCAAATGCAAGCGGAAATGTCTGAGTATTACTAAAAAAAAACAGAACAAGGGTGAAATTAGCATTAGAGCAATCATAATTTCATACTTAAAGAGACTTGCAAAGGATATTGAGAAGTCCAGCTGAGTAATAGCAACACTATAATACAATCCTATAGTACTTTTCACAAAGAATCTCTAGGTGCTTTTCAACAATTCAAAACATCTTTAAGTAGAATTTTTCCTAGCAGTTCTATTTTAAAATAGCTTTCTGAAAGATGGTAAGACAGAGTGAATGAAGAAACTGAATTTCTTCTGCAGATAAAAACTTTCAACTCCAAGATGTCCATGGTACACCCCAAGCAATGAAATAAATGTTTCCTTTAACAACAGTTAATTAATAAGATGAAGATACAATAGATTAAATACTTGTAAAAAACCAGCATAATTTCATGAAGAATCAATGAAAACTGAAAAAAACCAAATCATAGAATCATATAAAGGTTTAGGTTGGAAGGGACCTTAAAGATCATCAAATTCCAACCCACCTGCCATGGGCAGGGACACCTCCCACTAGACCAGGTTGCTCAAAGCCCCATCCAGCCTGGCCTTGATACTTGCAGGGCATCCACAACTTCTCTGGACAATGTTGCAGTGCCTCATCACCCTCATAGTAAAGATTTCTTCCTGATACCTAATTTAGATCTCCCCTCTTTCAGTTTAAAACCATTACCTCTCTTCCTATTACTTCACTACCATCTCTCCTGTAGGCACCTTTTAGGTACTAGAAGGCCATTACAAAATCTCCCCAGAACCTTCTCTTCTCCAGGCTGAACAATCCTAACTCTCTCAGCCTGTTGTCATAGGAGAGATGCTCCAACCCTCAGATCATCTTCATGGGCCTCCACTGGACCCATTCCAACAGGTCTGTGTCCTTCCTGTGGGGAGGACTCCAAAGCTGGACATAGTACTCCAGGTGGTGTCTCACGAGTGCAGAGTAGAGAGGCAGAATCACCTTCCTCGACCTGCTGGCCACACTTTTGTTATGTAGCCCTGGATGTGGTTGGCTTTCTGGGATGCCAGCATGTATTGCCAGCTTATGTTGAGCTTCTGATCCATGAGCACTCCCAAGTCCTTCTCCTCAGGGCTGCTCTCAGTCCATTCTCCACTCAACCTGTATTTGTGTCTGGAATTGCCAGATGGCATGGTTGAACTTCACGGGGTTTGCACGGGCCCATAGACCAAGAAGTAGTAAGTGCAGCATGTCAGCCTTGATCACCAAGAACATTATGATGGTGGAAAAATTAACATTGAACTGCAGTAATCTGGATTGATAAAACTCAGAAAAGAGAAAGAAAACTCAGAAAGAGAAAACTCTTTGTTGCTCTCCATTTCTTTCCAAAATCTATCTGTGATGCAAAATAGGAAATAAATCATTTTTATTTGAAAATTTCCTACAGCTCAAACAACTTGTGAGCAGTGGTTAGAATTGTTGACATGTCACCAATCAGTTTCTTTCTTCAATCCACTAGTGCTTGGCTTTTTTTGTTCTTAGGTCTCAGTATCTTCCAGCCACCTTCAGCACATTTCTATGTTGCCATTGAGGGGAAATATCACTCTGTTCTGCTTCAATTCCTAACATCTCAGAACCACCTTTTATGACAGTGGTCTCATCCAGAAGAGGAAAAAGGGAGAAAGACTATGGTTTTCTCCACAATTTGCAGTTCGACTTTTCTGCATACAATGTCTGCTTTAGTAGAGCCTTGATTACAGGGGATGGGAAGGTGAATAACAATGCTTTTCTTCTTTTTAAAGAAGGCCAGAAGAAATCCAGCAAGTCATGCGTTGTTAATCCTGGTTTTTGATACTCAATACAAAACACACTGGAAAATAAAAGTGGTGTCCTCGTAAAGATAACAGTATGGAAAGAAACCAACATAGATTTTTTTTTCAGAGGAAAATGCTGCCTCGGATCCCATAGGAATTTTCTAAAAAAAACCAAGAATCACAAATTCCCTTCCAATTCACAAAGTCCCTTCCAACTCTAAAAATTCAGTGAAAATTCAGTAAAATGGAAAAGAGGTCAGGCTGAAATTACTTACCCAGATATAAAATGAGGAAAAGTGCCTCATTTTACCTTATCTGCCTTTCTGTAAAAATGTGTAAAGCATTCACAAATCATAAATAACTATTATAGGATTATTTTTTTTAATGTTGAAAAATAAAACAGTGGGCTTTGAGAACATAAGAAATTTAGATTTTTAAATTTTTCATGTCTTTCTCTTCTTGTTTTGTTTGTCTTTGGATGCAAGTCAGAATTAAGTATGGAAAATAAAGGTGTGCAGAATAACACACTTGTATTTTTCAACCTTCAAGTTGAACACTAGAAAGAAAATGCTAATATTTCATTGTAATATAAATTGACTCTAGTTTCTCAAAAGTGTCTTTTCATCTGTGTACCACACATTACAATTTGAAATTTCTAATGGAAAAAAAAAAGCGCAGAATATTTTGGAAGACTAAATGTTACAGCTTTGAGGTAATCTCCAACAACATAAGGAAACAAAGGGCATAGCTCCTATTTTGCTTCCACTTCAAAGGTCAGAAAAGGCATTTTTGGTTAACTTGGAAATAATAAAACAAAAGATCACAAGATGTGTGTAACACATTTAGAAACTCCTACAAATTGATGGTGAGCACTGCTGTCCAACTCTACTTTCATAAAAGAATGATTGGCATCGTTTTGCAATTGATATCAAATGCTGCAGAATTAAAAAGAGTAAAGGTATATTGTGCCCATGGAAAGTGCTTTAAAGCACATTCTAAAAAAAAGATCTTTTTGTAAAATCAACAATATGTTTAAAGAGAACCATTTTCAGAAAAAAATAGGGAAATTTTCCTTTCTTCCAAAAAGCAGTGGAATTATCAGTGGCAATACAAACAGCAAAAAAAATGTATAAAACTCAAAGATTTGGATAGAAAAAATGATGAAAACAGCTTAGGCTATTGCTGAGCATTTTCTGACACAGATTGAATTTCTAATTTCCTAATTTATTTGTTAAGTTAAGCTCTCAACATCTCCTAGTAAGTAAAAGCAGATAAGGAAACAAAGCTTTGAATAGTAGATGGGCCAGTCAAAATTTTTTTGTCAAATACTGAAGCAAAATAATATCTTTCACCCTAATGCTGAAGGAATAGGCAACACATGAAGTCCAGCTTTTCATCTTATATAGAGAACATCAAGTAAGCAAACACAGGGCTGTTAAGCTTTGAAAAAGATGTGTCTCATATTTAGAACCTTTGTAGAATTACAAATATTGAATTTGTGGAACCAAACCTGGGAAGCAAAACTTCTAGGGATGAAATGTCTAGCAAAGACTTTATTGTGTTGTTTAAAGAAAACTTCTTTTAAAAGAACTTTACAGCCATTACCAGGAGAGGTACCTACAGCTGCCTGTATCAAAACAGTCTTTCTCAACTGCAATTTTTGTGCCACTCAGAAAAAGCTGAATAGTCATTTATAATATAATGATCCAATGATCATTGGAGAATGTCACTACTTATTCCATCCAAAAGGAAAAGAATTGTCGGTAAAAAGATACTTTTCAGTTTTCACCTTACAGGTGAACGACACATGTTTTTCAAGCAGTGGAAAATCAAAGGAGTAGCTGTCTTTGTGAAAGTTGCAGTGCTAGGCAGTCTGGCTTTAAACAGGTACAGTTTGAAAAGGATTTCTTGTTCATTTTCGGAGAAAACCAAATAAACACTAGTAGTCAGAGTAGTTTTGAAGAGATAAGCATAATCTTCAACATTTCTGGTGAAGTGTACAAGGTATGCCTTAAAGAATCTGACAAAAATAAGAATGCCAGAGTAATTCCTACTAGTTATATCACTTTTCAAGAACTGCCAGTATTACAGATGTTATAATATACAAGCCATAGGAAATAAAATGAAAACTTTGAAAAGCTTACAGTACAGCCTTGAAGCAAACCACTTTGCTGAAACCAAGTAATAAATGAATATAAAACCAGATAATAATAATACATATAATATATGTAAATAATATGTAATAATATATATTTTTACTACGTATAACATAATTATGTAATATGATTATAATTATATAACATTATATGTCATATATTATTTTATATAATAGTATATATATATAATGCAAAATGTAATATATATATTTTTATATAGAGAGACAGAAGGTCCCCGTGGTCTCAGAGGTTTTTTCTACCCTTAGGCTTCTGAAATATGGTATACACATACACTGAAAGATAGACTCCTTCTTCAACAATTATACAAAAAATCTTTTCTGCAGTTCTTTAACATCTTCCAGCATGAGGCTAAATATGACAGACTGTTTTGTAGTAGGACTAAAAAATGTTTGTCCTAACCTCATTTTAATTTCATGTGACAGTCGACAGCATGCTGTAGAAATAAGATGATGCACAAGTATAAACACACATGAAAATTCAGTAGCTAGAAGATACAAAGCATGCTGTTATCAGCAAATTTCTGCTGAGATATGAGACCATCTTTATCAGTCCACTTCTCATTTGCTCACTGCCTTCTACTTATAGGTCATAGTTAAACTTCACCATGGGTAGAGAAAAAAAGAAAAAAGTGGAACTACTTTGATAGAGTTCAATTTTATCCACGCTTATTGTTGTTAAGCATGATCACAGTCACACTCAAGTTTGCTGACTTAAGGAGAACAGGAGAAAATCTCTTCACCCTAATACCACAGCTAAATCCCAAATTTATCTATCTTGTTTTATTCCCAAACACATTAAGAACCACAAACTAAACATGAAACTGGAAATTTAAGAAGAAAGGTAAATATAGAACTGGATAATCAAGAATGGACACTTCTACCTTGTTGTGGTATGACAGTTTCAAATTTTTTTATCTACTCAATGATTTTAGCAGCACTAAGGACCATAAATGTCACATATTCATAAAAATCCCCAGTAATTGTAAGTCCATAATCATGTTCTGTTTTCTTGAAAGTAGAGAATTGTAGAGAAAAAAAACCCCAATACACTTTCTGATGTTGAATGTGTTACATACTGCAAGAGTGGAAAGTTATGACTGCTAAGTTGCTTTTGGTCTTCATATACTATACTATGAAGAATACTATACTATACTTTACTACATAAAAATATATATTATTCTGAGCAACATGAAGCCTTATGGTGTTGGAAGGAACAGGTTGAAAAGTTGTGAGGAGGGATGATCCATCATTATCCTTAAATTATTTTCTAGCCAAACCCATGGTACCAATTTCACTTGCTAACAGAGTAGAAAGCTGAATGAGGGGTGGGAGGACAACATTTCTCACAGTTCCCATGGTTGTAACCATGAGAAAAAGTGTAGAAAAGAAAGTTTCTCTCAACAGCTACCACTGTTGAGAGAAAGACTATTTTCATAATTTTCTTTAATGTTAGGCCATTTTATATGGATGATACAAAGTGGGAAATAAGTGGAAGGGAATGGAGGAAGAAAGAAATAGCTTTTTTTTTGGTAAAAATTAGTAAGAAAAAAACTGATAGGAAAGACTGGTAGCAGTAAGATATTTTGTGATCACAGTTTGATGTTAGTTGCACTGAAAAATTTAAATGGAGTGAATATGAACATAAGAAAAAAAATAAAAAATATTTTTTCACATAAGTTCCTTAAAGATTAAATGCTTTGATAATTCAGGGTATTTCTCACTTCAATTTCTATGGTCAAATATCTCCATTAATAACAGGACCAGGTGTAAAATTTTCTTGTGAAAAATATGTTTATTTTTCCTTTGCTTTTAGCTGTTCAAGTAATGACTATATATATTTGTCAATAACAAACATCTCCCTGAGATCAAGTACTTTGAATACTCTTTTATCAAACTGGTATGAATTTGAAGTATTTCCTTTATGATTACATTCAGGTTAAATTTACGTTACTATTTCTTTGTATTAAAATTCAGCTTGTAGAACGAATGTTTGGAAACTGAACAGTTAAAAACAAAAATGTACAACTTCAAGATGTACTTTATAGAAGACGATGTTAGAGTGAACTGAAAGTAACTTAAACTCACTCTCAAAACGCAGAACTTAATTGCTAAAACAAGCAATTTTAAACATGTATAGGCACTAGAACTTGAATTTAGTTTCAAACTTGTATTTCCATAATTCACATTTCATGTCATGGATTTTTCGTAAGCAATTGAAAACCATCTTTGTTTATGTCGACAAGCATAAGCCTTAGAAAAATAACACAGTAGCTGAGCAAGAACTGATCGTGAATCCCAAGCCTTTCATCATAGTTTGTCACAGTTTCTAAAGGTGGCTTCTACTCATGTAATCTCAATTACAAATAATAAAAATCTTACTATTATGAATTCAACTAACTTCATTATCTGAATCTGTAACTTCAATTTTATTGTCTCAGTAACTGCAAAAATATCCTTGTCATTTAAGTGCTCCTTTTTAGGGGTTATTATTTATGCTAGTGTATGGAAAATGGTCCATTTCCTACTGTGAGTCCTTCTTATAATGATTGAAGTTATTTGCATTTTAATTTTAATCCCGAACCTTGATTTCTATGAATATTTTGCACACTCTGAAGTGATTTTATCAGAAAAATATCATAAATTTACTTAACACAACCTAAAGCATTCGATACAGCTGGTATTCAACTGAATCCATATTTCAAAGCTAATTGTCACTACATGACTGAATCCTATAGCCTCCATATTTTACTAGACACATCATTTATGCTTTTTTTTTTTTTAAATTTCTCAATTGTGATAGCTTTGTTATAGATGAATGAGGTTGATCTAGGATGAATCCAGAGATTAGCTGGCAGGAAATAAATTTATGTCATCTGGATTTAATTGATTTTCGTTGCATATTTGACTTGTCATTGATTACTAAATTTCCCCTGTCAAGTCCTGTCTTCACCTCTCACATACTGTACGGATTGACATGCCAATTTCTTGCCAGGATATAACTTGAAGTCTAATGTTTATTTGTTGTTAGGGAAAAGAATGTCAATTTTCCCAATATTCTTCAATGAAGGAATTTATAATTTCTTTGCAAAATTATTAATCCAAAGAAGATGAAGTAAATGAGGGATTTCTGATGTTTGCATTGTGCAATATATTTTTAAGTGTCTAAATGTTGATCTTTAGCAAGATATCCCTTTCAAAACATCTTTATTCAGCTGGTATTGGAGAAGTATATTTTAAGTCTTGCTTGTTTTATTTCTTGAGATGTACCCTTCATGTGAGACCACAATGGTACTCTGCACTGTTGCTGGTAAAAAAAAATTCTTCTTCTGTCAGAAGAAGAAAACAGAAGGTAGGAGGAATACCTACAGTTAGAGCCTTATTTTTAAAATGCAGATTAAACTTCATTCTTGTTCAAAATGTCTCCACTTTCAAAACAAACATGCGCATTTGTCTTGGGTCTATTATATATGTATCTTACAGCACTTCTAAGTTTTCCCATCCTAAAGAATTTGATAGAGGCACAAGGAAAAAAAAAAATTCTTACGCCCTGTGCTGAATGGTAGTTGGAACAATGCCTAAGTTTCTGTTCTGCAATTACAGAACTCTGATCTGTTACAAAAAGTAAAAAGTTAAATCTCCTATATAGTTTATTGGAATCAGGACCTTACCAACTCCACATCTCTTCTCCATATTAAATGTCAGACTGCTCATTACGAAGTTCTGACACTGAGAAAAAGTGGTTGCTGTCAGAGACCTTATCTACAGTATGATGCTGGATATTTATAAAAATTGAAACATTTAAGATACAGAAAAGAAATACCTTTTAAAAAAATACATCACAGTTGCAAAACTCTTCACATCAAACTACTAATTAGTTCATGACCACTCTGGTTGTGTTCTCCTGTGTGTCTATGGTGGTTTACATCAGCAGTACTCAAAAACAAACAGAAAGGCCTGTGATGAGACACACAGTAGCAACTACTTAAGGAACTGGCACTGGTAGTGACTTCATAATGTCGGTTTTGGCATCCTTTGGAGCTAACAGAAATTATTTTGACAGTGACATATGCTCAGGAATGAAGGAAATCTCAGGGGATAACAGGTCCAACTCACTCTTTCTCTGGATAAGTTAATTCCTGAAAAGTATTCAGTAAGATATTTGCCAAAAGGCTTTTTTGGAGTATCTGAAAAAGTTAGGTTTTTGCAGGCGAAAATTACAGAGTGGGGAGGTTTTGATATGCTAGATATGAGATTTTAGAATTCTTGAAGGTCTTTTAATTCACTTTACTTGGGTTGCAGAAGACTGTGAGGTTGCTATAGAATATATGGTTACTGTTCCTAAAAGAAGAACTTTGATTTGCCAGACCTAAGTACAGTAAATATTCCAGGCCCAGTCTAATGAATCAAGTTGAATCTAATGCCTTAATTTTCAAGAGAAAGGGATGATTTACCAATTACCTAGATGAACAACTGCACCAGGAATTACTTTAAATGATGCTATTATACTGATGTCCTGTAAAAAGAGGTCAAAGTAACATCCAAAAAAATACTTTAAAATAATTTGAATAACCCCAGTCAGAGCTGTAAATGAAACACATTTAAGTCTGCAGGAGAAAGCTTGAATCAATATTCTTATTTCATTTTCTATTACAAGAGAAACATACAAAGCCTTTCTGGAAAAGATAGAAACCTTTTCATATTTCTAAATGCAAGACTAGAATGCACAACTAGTTGTACTCTTATAATTACTCAATTTACAGTAGATTCTATGAAATTACAATTAAGTTTCAGGAAAAAAAAATCACTTTTAACTTGATGGGGCAAAGAATCTTGTTCCAACTCAGACTTTACAGAAGGTGAAGCCACTTGAAGTTGAACATTTAAAGTCTCAATAGAAACAGTATCTTTGAACAGGACCAAAACTGTGAATTTTTTGTTGGTTTTTTGTTTTTTGTTTTGCTAGGTTATCTTGAAAATAACTCACTTTCACAGTGACAACTTATCACAGCAGAGTGACTGAATTAAATAACAGATGAAGAAAACTGATTTCATTGAACACTAACAACTGATTGAAAATGCTGTAGTTACAAATGGACAGTCAAAATATGGGCCCATTATGCAAAATGAACCCATAATCACTGTATGAATTCAAGTAAATTTCCTCTCAAACTGATTGCTTAGATAGACATAAATTCTTCAAAAAAAACCCACCCAAAACTTGTTTATTTTTGTGACATCAAGTAAGTTGTGAAGAAACCAACAAGGTTTATTAACAAAGGCAATCTATTACATCTTCACATGCCTGACACTTGGTTTTATTTGTTATTCTACATGTAAAAAAAATTATCTGTAGATAAACTAAAAATCCGTTACTGAATTCTAAGATTCAGTATCTCCCTAACTCAAAACATTCTGAAAAAAGTGTTGCAGTGCTATATTAATAACTTTCATATAATTTCCACTTTCAGTCACTACGTTATGTTTTTCTGATCTTTGAGGTAATAGGTTTATTTCTGTAACATGTTACTGGAAAGTGTGGTTCAAGATTTCTGTTATTATCCAACTTAATTTTCAATTCTGAGAAACCATGGCTTCCTTTTACATAGTTACATATTGATCATGCATGTGTGATTTCGAAAAGTAAGCTCAGAATTGCACATTTAATATTTTGTATGTACAAGCAGATTTAGAGCATGTTCATATGCATGAAAAAATATCCTTTCGTGTCACTCTATTTGCACATACAATTCAAAAACTGTGATCATAAGGATCTTTATAATAATGAAATATGTACTGCAATAATATCCAAGAAGCAGGAAAAAAGTACAGTCTACAAGAGTAAGAATATATCTGCATTTATGGATCCCTACTGCTTAATTAAATAATTTTAAGAGGAGATGCAGAATCAATTGCACTAAATTAATAAAGATTTTGGAGTATTTGAGTTCCTCCTGTGCAAGATTTTGGGCTGTTAGGACACCAGGCAGGTAGAATTGCACTCTTTGGGCAGTCAGGCAACACCAAGGCTATTCCCAAGGGCCAGGCTTGGCAATTGCAGGACAGGGGATCTTAGATGGAAGCAACATACATTGCTTACTCTTCTTGGGATCAGAAATCATGATCCTGGTACTTCTCTGTAAAGTGATTGTCCACTGAGATGAGATCTCAGCTTCATATGTTGGAGGTAATCTTAGTACAGGGCTAGAACAACGTTTAAAAGCTATTCAGCACTTCAGTTATCTAAGATATATTACAGCCTACAGTCTGGCCACTTGATTCTAATGTTCTTGTTACTGGAAACTTTACTTCTGTTCCTTGTTAGTTTCTGAATTTAAGACTTCAGAAGAAGGAAGTGTTGTTTCTTTAAAAGAGACATGAGAAATATGGAAGTACATATGTTTTATGATGAAGTGGCAGACAGAAGCACTGCCACTGGTTGAAACACAGAATCAACAAAAAAAAAAATACTACAATCTATATGGAGTAAAAAAAAAGAATGAAAAACAGGAAACTCATGCAGAGCTTCTGCCATTTTCTGTACATGACTCTGGAATAACACAGTCTCTCTGGGAAAAAAAAGGACCGTCATAAAGCAGTTTGCTATGCAGTGGTATTGAAAAGGCCAAGAAATCCAAACAGGAAGCACCATGAAATTTATTGGCAACATCTCAATGAGAGCACACCCCAGCAAAATGACTTGAGCAACAGCACTGGCAGATGCCTGCTGAGATAGAATTCTGCTAACGGAACAGTTGGCTTGGAAAGGGAGAAGGAGGAAAAATAACTTCAGGAACTGGAAGCCAAGCATCTCTTTCTGTCTCAGAATCAATCTCACTGAGAATCACAGTAAGTCAGCATACTGGGAGACACCGCAGAAAATGAAATAACTTGAGCGGCTACAGCAAGACTTTGGAAATTCCTCTGTAAAAGGCATGCTAAAAGAGCAGCAAAGTATAGTGAAATAAGGACAAATTTTGTCTCCTGGAACTAAAGCCTATATAAGCCAAAGGCAAAAGAATTGCCTATTTTCAAAATTATTGAATAATTTAACTCTAGCAATTAAGGTTTTATGATTTAAACTGGAATCATAGAATCATTGAATCATTTAGGTTGTAAAGGACCTTTAAGATCATTGAGTTCAACCATTAAGTTGTAATTATAGTTAATAATAATTATTTATGTTTTCACTAGAAATTGTTAGAGCTTTTCTTCCTTATATATTTGAAGTAAGGTAATTGAAGTTAAGTCCAACCACCAGCAAATAACAAAAATTAACAGTAAATTTTTAATCAAATCAAGTAACTGTGGAAGAGAGGAAGTTTACCTGTACTAAAATGTAGATAAGAAAGAACTTGGGGATCAGTATCTGAAACTAACTATTGAGTTTTGTGTCTGGTGTTAGTCCAATACCAGAAAACAGGTATGTATATTTTTTCCTGTTTAGGACTATTCTGTATGTTTGTAATACACAATTTATAATATATAAGACCATATTTTGCATTGAATCATCCTGTGAGTTACCAAGAACAGGGAAGGTTTACCGTCAGTGAGACTAGATGTCTATCAATGGGGATGATTCGTTCGCTAGAAAAGACATATTTATATGTTTAAAGAAGTGAAAAAATATTTTGCTTTTAGCTGTGTCTGTAAGTGTGAAAACTACTTAGGGTGTTATGAGCAAATATTTCATCACATTTTACTTTATCCTGGCTCAAGGCAAAATGAGGCAACTAACTGGTAACAACAAAGCTGTGACATGGACAATCAATCAACTGGAACACCTTACTGTGCATTTTAGATCCCTAGCATATTGTCTACTATATCAAAAGAGAGACACAGTGTGTCCTTGTTTAAGCAGTATAGCCCAAAAAGTGTACCTAAAAAGAATGAGTTTCCCTCATATTCTGATATGTGCTCTGGGTTGCATGTTTATTCTGAAGCTCACGGGCAGTGCACAACAGTGGGAAAAAAAAGATGAATGAATGTTCATATCAATTTGAGAAATGAAAAAAATCTGTGCTTGAAAAACACATTCATTTTCTGTGGCAAATGATCATTGAAAAGCTTCTCCTGGACCTAACAGAAAGTTATGAAAAACACTACACCATAGACATTATCCTTGAAAAGAACATGCAACACTTTAGAATAAAGTCTGGTGTCTCTCTTCTGTTAGTACTAAGAGAACATTTTAAAAATTCTACTCTATTTTTTTCTTGTTCGTGAAAATGGAGTACTTTCCTTCACAGATTTTGTGGATGCTATCAGCTCTTTCTATGAATTATGAGGTTAGAATATCAATCTTGCTATTTTAAGGCACAAGGAAAAATTATGACAAAAGGAATTACTACCACTGTGTATATCATAGTAATTAATGGATTTTTTTCCTTTTCTTTGATTTGTAAATGAATGCACTTTCTCCTGGTTTGACCTATGCTAGATGCATGTCACTTGGGCTTGGAAAAAAATCTGAGATGTTTCCTAATTGTGGCCTGGATGAAGGGGAGAGGAAGAAAAAGTAGTCCAGAGAGCAGTACAAATTATTAAATAAGACAATGTGCTTAAAGGTAAATTTAAGGTTTAAGTCTACTTAAATTAGTTTCATTGTCTCATTAAAATAATAAATGACTCTCTTAAGTGAATACTACACAGACACAAGTAATTTTTTGTTAACCTAGATGCTGTTAATATGCTATGGATAGTACCAATTTATGCTACTCATTCCCTCAGGACTAGATTTCATTGTGCTTATTCATAGCAGCTCATGAGTTACTATTCATGAAGATTTAATTATTCCAATGAGACCACTCATCAAGAAAGAACAACCAAAATAAGTGTATGTGGCAGAATTTGACTTCTGATATGATAGTGATTCTTTAATAGAGCACTATAAATTTTTTCTTTTCCCTTGCAAACTTAGGTATCCATTACTATCTTTCAAGAGTAGTCTACCTTTATTCACTTTAATAGAAAAGATTCAGGCCACTATATATCAGGTAGACAGGCCTTAGAGAGAGGTCTGGACAGACGAAAGGGCTGGGCTATTACCAGCTGTATGGACTTTAACATGAACAAGTGCCAGATTCTGCACCTGGTACTGGGTAATCCTGGTTATACATACAAACTGGGGGACAAGAGGATGGAGATTAGCCCTGTAGAAAGAGATGTGGGGTTTGGGTTGATGGCAAGATGAACAGGAGTCAATAGTCTGCCCTGGCAGCCAAAAGGGCCAAC
The DNA here is from genome assembly GCA_004320125.1 of Scolopax mira. Lineage (NCBI taxonomy): Eukaryota > Metazoa > Chordata > Aves > Charadriiformes > Scolopacidae > Scolopax > Scolopax mira. The sequence goes on from BJBW01007223.1 coordinate 19,313, forward strand.
TGTATCCTGGGATGCATCAACCACAGCATACCTAGCTGGTCAAGGGAGGTGACTGTCCCTCTCTACACTGCAATGGTTCAGCCCCATCTCAAGTACTGTGTGCAGTTTTGGGCACCTCAATATCAGAAGATCATCAAACTATTAGAGTGTGTCCAGACGAATACCAAGATGGTGAGGGCAAGACTTATGAGGAATAGCTGAGATCACCTGGTTTGTTCAGGCTGAGGAGTGACCTCATTGCAGTCTACAGCTTCCTCAAGGAGGGCAGTGGAGAGGGAGGATCTCCTTTCTCCAGTGTCCGGTGATAGGGCATGAGGAAATGCTATGAAACTGTCAGGGGAAGTTGAGACTGGATTTTCGGAAAAGGGTTCTTCACTGAAAGGGTGGTCAGTCAGTGGAACAGGCTCTGCAAGGAACTGTTCATGGCACCAAAACATGAACCAGAGTTCAAGGAATGTTTGGATGATACTCCTAGTCATATGGCTTAGTTTTATATAGTCCTGTGAGGAGCAGGGAGTTGGACTTGGTGATGCCTTCCAACCCAAGATATTCCCCTGAAAAATAAGGGGAAAAAAGATAACAGGATGAGAGACCAGCACAGCTCTTCCATGAGTACAGCACCAAATATTCTGTTATGACAGCCATTTCTGTAGTAAAGAAACTTTTACTATTATGCTAGGAAAACAGCCATCTGTTCTGGGTAGCAGTCAACTACAGCTCAAACTTAAATGAGTTTCCTCAATAATGCAATAATTTCTTTAGTCCCCATGTAGTATATTCTGGGCTTTTTTAACAGATGTTTTTCTACCTTTTTACTCAGTTATTCTGTCTTTTTTTCATGTCCAGTATTACCTCTTTGCAGACTCATAGCAACTCATACCCTGAAATAGCTAGTTTTTAAGTTTATAATATTCTGCTACTAAGCTGATTCACCTCTCTCTTGTTAACACCATCTTTTTTTTTAATTTTTATTTTATTAACAGTTATTAATACCTTGACTTCTGTTTGGCTTTATTACCTGCACTAATTAACAAAAGGTTTGAAGGGCAACCCTTTTTCACCTAGGAATGTTCTCATAGGTATTAAGCTATTTTTCTGCAGCACCTTTGATTCTTTCATCTCAAAGTCAAGTGTTTCTTCAGCTATAGAACAGTGTTCTAAGTTTTCAAGCATATTGTAATGAGTGGGACATTATACCCAAATCATATTGCTAATAGAGTGGCATGACTAAGATTGCTTTTTTATGGGAAGTAGAGGAGGCCTAGTAGCTCACAGCTGTCAAAATGAAGAAATCTTCCTCATACTTCTGCCTCCTTCCCCTCACCATGAACCATATTCTGCACATTTCTGTCCCTTCTGTAAACTGCTTTAATATTATCTCAACAGAAAGCAGTCCAAATATTTTCCCCTAAATAACAGTGTATTATAACAGACATGAAAAGGTCTAGATATGAAAGAACTGGCACAGGGTACAGTAAGAATGCAGGACTGTTGATAGAGAAAGGCTAACTGAAATATATTGTTTAGCAACAGTGAATTGTTATATTACCTTTCTATACTTTATGGAAGTGTATTCTGTGTCAAGTAAACTCTTTTTATCAAGGAAATGTACCTAAGATAGTATTTCCATAGCAAGATGGCAGACAGAATCTGTTCTATAAATGACACATTACTTCAGTGGATGCATGACAGGGCTGAGCCACATGCACAGCCTTGAAGCCCACAGAAACCTTCACAGGACTGAGAACAAAACTGCTTTTTTCTTTCCACAACCTAGGCTTGATACATGTCAGCAACCTCTGTATCAACAGAAATCACTGTCATATCCAGGAACATGACTATAGCATGGAAACAAAACCTGAACTGACCACCTTGGTGGATCCAAGACATGACAAGTTCATCATGTTCTTTCCTATACACAGATGGATACATTGTTTTCCCATGCTTCTCTTCTATTATGTGTTTATTTTTACAAAAATATCAATAATATGAGAACATTTCTTCAAAGAACCAAATTCTAGTAAGTCTTTTAGTCTGAACATGCAATGTGTGTGTATGTATGTGCATATGTGTCAGTACATGCATTGACATGAATGTTCAGTTTCATGACAGTCTTAGCAAATCCTCCATTATGTCTTACTGTAAAGAAAATGGTCCTGAGATTTTTTGACTACATTTAGGAAATCTCCTGTTCTGTTCACTTGGTACCTCATTCTACAAAGTTCATGCACATCGTGTGTCTTATGCTGCTGGTTTTAATTTCAATAATTTTTCTACTGTAAGTACTGAATCTGTAAGCTGAGAAAGCACTTAATCAAGAGGTCAGTTACCACTGCAACCTGACAATAAGGGCAAAAAGGAAAGTGTTACATCTTGACAATTGTCAGTGACATTAACAGATTTGAAAGTTGAATAGCAAGGTAAGCCCTGTACTCCCAGAGTTATTGAAAGGTGAACCTTTGTTAAAAAGCTCTGATCTTCTCATTATATTTTCAGATTGTTTGGATTTTTTTCTAGTGTGAAAATCATTTTGGTTTCCCTGCCTCAAGAGAAATGTCACAGAAATATCAGACGTCCAACACGAAGTATAAGTTTCAAGATATCAATCAGGTTAATTAGTATCTATGTTTGATACTGTTTAATTAGCTGATCATTTCTCCAGTTTGATCTTTCCTCTCTTACAGTCAGTAAATTGATGGTATTGTTTTATATTTACTCCTACAGTGGAGTACTCCACCATGTTATTGAATAGTCTATTGTTTCTTTTTGCTTTGAGTACTCAGCAGTGGAGAGAAATGTTTTCTTTCACAACATTTTTCCCATATCAATCTTGGAGAAAACTTAAAAATTGCTTCAGATTTTTGGAAAAAATTACCTTTAAAAAAATAAAAAGAGAATGTTACATCTTATAAAATCCAACAGCCTAATAGTTAAGGAATAATCCACTTGGAAGCTACGCCAGTCCAGCAGAAAAACCTGTCTTGAAGTCCCAGGTTCATCTGTCAGTATAGAAATCTGAAATCAGCTTTCTAAGTCTCTCAGTGTGAATTCTTATATATTTATTTCATATTATGACAAAAAGCCAGCAAAAACTATCAAGAAAATGACAGACTGGAACTAAACAGAGAACTTCTTCCATGTTTTTCTCTTCTATATACAAATTTTATGAATGAAAGAGTGCTATACTTAAAGATAATTTGATCAGTGTGCAGTTAGCTTATGCTTAACATAAGAACATGTGATAGTGTTAGGAATAAATGTACAATAAAAATGTTTGCTATTATCCATGAAGAAATGATTGTTTCCGTTTCCCCATTTATTGATTTGAACATATAGAGCCTCTTGCCCTTCAAGAAAACAAGTTATGGCCTTTCAATTTAATTTTTTTCTCTGAACATTCATAAATTACATATTACCCTTCAAAGCCGCTTTATCTCCTTGTAACTTGATTCCTATGTGTAAAATATCATTAAATTAACACTGTGTTGAGAGAATTTTGCCAGTCATTTCTATCATACAAGTAAAGTTCTGGCTTTTATTATCTTTCTATTATTACCTTCCAGTTCTTTCAGTCAAAGTCTAAAACTACATAGCAGAGGCTTTTTCCTGATCTGACATCTCCATTCAGTTAATTGGCTATGCTATTCTTTGTAGCATTTGATTCAAAAGCATAATATGCTTTGCTTTATGATATGGTATGATATAATAAAAAGGCATACAATCCATATTTATGCATATTTTCTAATGACATTGTCTTTTCTCTCTCTGTCTTTCAAAATGTATGAAGAAGATAAAGATGCTCCTGACTGTCTCCATAGAGACACCATGACAGTATCATGAACAAACATTTTTATTTCAGTGCCTAATGGATTTACATCCTGAGCAAAACCACTCAATAAGGAAAGTGGCAGGAATAGAAAAGCCTTTCATTACAATGATCAGCTCATTGTAATCTGCATTGGCTTGGTCTGTGATAAGTTATTTAACACAGTGTTTAGAAATGTTGGAGAAATAACCTTTTTGGTTTTTTGTTTGCTTGGGTTTTTTTTTTTCAGATTGGTTTAGTTTGCTGCATTCAAGGCTCATTTAAGTTCATAGTCTTGTTTAAATGACACAAAAGAGCAGCCTATTTCTCTCAATATAGGAAAATGAATATTTTTCTTGGTCCTGGAACTAAACTTGGTTAAAAAAGGAAGGTATTTATTTGTGGAGGCATTTTATGTAGTTTAACTGATAACTATCAGAAGGGCTTTTTTTTTGCTTCAGAAAGTAGAACTGGAAATATGATGACTCCTTGCAAGACTACCGTTCTAAACAGAGTTTGCATGTGAAGTAACAGCTATGTACAAACTAATTTGTCAGAGCTGCAGTTTTACATTCTGAAAGACAGAGGCAATACAGTCGTAACATTTTTCAGTACTTTAAATACACAAATGTTTAAGAGAAATTCATCATTTCATCATCTATCAAAAATTGCTAATTCCTCTCCAAAGTACAGTGTGGAGTTATATAGCAAATACTGAGTTTTACAGTCCATGTTAAACAAGTCAATTCATCATGCAAAAAGAAAAAGAGAACAACGAAAACAAAATACATCCCCCTCCAGTTAACTTAGGCATCTTAAACCAAACCTGATTCAGTAAGAATATATGTGACATGGAAAATTTTAACTTATTACAATGTACTTTACGTATGCATTTTTAAAAATGTGTAAAATGGATTTTAACTCCCTGGATGAATTTTAAGTCTTCTGAGATATCAATTCATTGCTACAAGGCATTTCAGGTAAAAAGACATTTAAGACTGGTATTTCTCTTGTTTATAATATTATCCATCAACAATCCCACTTAAGTGATCTGCAGCTCTCCTTTTTTTAACTGAATTCACAGTGATTTTGAAAGAGGATATGAATTTTAATTCTCCTCTTACTGTTTGAGGTTACATATCACTCTTTTCACTCCCATTCCCTCTTGTGGATATGAATAGAATTCCAGAAAATTTTTGCTAAAAAAACCTCAACCCACATACCATCATAAATTTAGAAGCACTGGGGTAACTCCCTTAATTCAAGTCCGCTCATTTATATAATAGTGTAAAATAAATCAAGTTCAGCCAAGACACCTTAGCTGCCTCAAAGTTCAAAGTAGAGAAAGTTCAAAGACAGAGAAAAAAACCCATCCTCACTTTTCCAATTGTTTTAAAATATAGATGGCTTACAACATCTACAAAAAATTATACCAGAGCACTGAGTATCCCAATCAGATTTGCAGTAGCACTGAACTATTTGTTAAGCCATCTAAAAACCAAAAGCACTGTTACTTGTCATTGTATTTCAGTAAGACTGGTAGACCTTTCTGATTGCAGCACAATTTTAAGTACTCATTTATTTTAATAGGGTAAAGCCTCACAATTTGATATAAGATGGCAATATAAGAAATACTTAGGTTTGAAGTAGAAAATGCCATTTGCTCTTGGAGAAGGGAAGAAGTAATTGAAATATAATTCTGTTTCTTGCAGTATAAGATAAAGTGCTAAATACAGAATTCTTTAGTTGGCAGAAAAGGAGAAGAATAACAGTTATTAGATTAATACAGACCTGCTTGAGCAAATTATAACAAACCAAGAATCATACTGGTTTTGTGTTCAAACTAAGTGCTTGGAATATGAATTTCCATTGACTATATGAAGTGAGTTTCATATCAGTTTTGGGAGTGGACAAGACCAAAAATAAGCTAAAAGGACACATTAGTACGTTTAAAAGAGGAAAAAAGAAACAAAACATATTGGGCAGGAACATGGTAAATACTATCTACTTAAATAAGAAATTCAATTTCATTTCATTGCATTAAACTAAAACTTTATTCATATGGTGAATTAAAAGGTAAACAAATGAAAAAAAGATACTAATAATTGACTGAAAAAAAAAACAACCACCCAACATTATACCAGTTCCACATCTATCTTAAATATAGAAAGAGTGCAGAAACTTTGAAGAACTACTAGAGGAAATATGCAGTTTGTTTACATTCACCTTTATTGATCTGCAATCTGAAGTAGAGAAAGAACACTTCCATAAATCAAAACTGAGCTTGGTATAATGAAAAAAAAAGATTATTTGACCTTGTATTTTTCTTAATTAAAAAAAAAAACAAAAAACAGACGAGAAACCTAAAATGTTTTTTTATAAACCCATCTGAACAGTGGCCATTAACATATGAATAAACACCTTCCTTCTGTTTCTTTCCACTAGCTCATTGGCATAGAAGCATCAAGAAGAAACTCAGATTTGCTTCCCACTGGTCATTAGTAACCTTTTTGGATACTATTTGCCAATAAAGAATCTGAGTTTCCAAAAGTATCCAAAAATATTATGCAGGATATGCAGAGTTTACTTCTTTTATCCACACAAAAATGCAGAGCTGTGGGCTACAGTCTGGATCCAGAAGATCTAAGAGACCTCAAAACTTTTGATGGCAATGTTAATGACTGTATTGTAAGAAGCAATGACTGTATTGTAAGGTCTGTTCCAGACCGGAAAATGAAGCTGCAGCAGCCTCATCTCCTTTGGGTAGTAGATTCCAGTAGTAGGCACCTCCTAACATTCATTAAGGATTTGTCTGCATATCAAAGAAAACTGACTTGCAACTTTTTTTCCTTATGTCTTAACTGAGAAAAAGGCTACAGAAAGTAATACTAGTACTTAGAATTATAGGTGCTGTTGCCAAGACACCTACAGTCTATATACCCACATGTCATCTATAGGCATTCATCCCTTCAACTATGAGAAGTGGACCTTTAAGTTCCCGTTGGTTAACTACAGCAAATACATGTTATGTTAAAGCAGTCCAGTATACCATTTGGTGTAAATTATTTCATTAAATTTTTTCTAGTTTATATATATATAACTTTGTCTCTTTCATTAGTCTTATCACAAATATAACATTACAGAACATTGCTTTAAACTACAAATGGAGTTGGACAATAACATTTTAAGCTAAAAATAACAAGAACCTATTATTGTCATCTCCCACAGTTCTCTGTGATACTCTCTCTTAAATGAAAAACCATTAACAAGTTGCACTTGAAGTCTGTAAGGAGAGTGTCATCCCTATAGATTTATGTCAAAGGCCAAATAGGCATACTTATCTGAGAAATACAAAACAAAATGCAGTACTTTAATTGCATTAAAGAGACACTTCTGTTGAGTCACTTACTTAGAAATGCAACTATTATTTTCTCACAAAGTAGCTCAGATCATGAGCTTTTCTGTTATGTCTATTTTGCATTAAGTTGTCAAATCAGTGACAGAGTATTTAATATAATTTTTTTTTTTTTAATTTCATATTGCAAAACTAATTCAGGCACTTACCTGCAGGAAATGACAGTTTCTGCCTTTTTCTAGGTTCTTCTCTCTGTATGTCTTTAATTTAAAAATACCCTGTATTTATCCTGTGGTGAGGAAATTTGCCATTCTGAAGTGATGTTACCACAAGAAATGATATAATGTAGTAGGGTAAGACATAAATTTCATAATACCTTACAAACATTTAGGAGATAAAACCACTTCAGAATAATACTGTTACTGGAAACAAGAACACTTAGTTCTTACAGTTTGTGCCAATTAAGTGATGTACAGTTACATTTGAAAAATACAATATCTCCAAATGTATAACATGTTTACCTATATACTATACTATATAGTGAAAATATAAATCAAATATGAGGAAAATGCCTTTATCAGAAAGAGAACAATTTTGTGTAATTCCTTAAAGAAGATGTTAGGCATTCACCAGAATAAATGCATATGTTACATTGAAAGGTTTGTGACTACATTATAATGTATAGAGTAGACAATATGAATATTCCTCACTGAAAACAAATCCAACAGAATTCAGGTTAGCATCTGTTCAAATATTCAGTGTTTTAAGAAGTCTGTCTTATAAATTCTATCTCAAGGTTTTCAAGGAAGAAAGAAATAAGGGAAGAAAGACCTATTTCCCATTATAAGGTTCAAGTTTCCTATTAAGAGAGCCAGATTAAGTTTGACCGGTGTTACCAGCCTGGTAAATTCAGTGGCAAGACTTGGACAGGTTTATTACCTACATGACATAATCCTAATATGAGCGTTACAACAGAGTATTAACGGAGGTATTTCAGTGGCGGGGCATTGGCACAACACTATGAGGATTCTAACACCATAATAATAGGATGTTTACATATTTTTAAACAGTAATCTACTTATTAATTGATGCTTGCATCCTGATCTGGATGCTTATATTGCATACTTACCACATGGCAGCAGGTTATTTTGTGCTGAATAAATGTCTGCCTTATTACTTAAACGTCTATGTCTGACTTGGCAGGACTGTTTATTTCCTACGATTCTCTCAACATTGGTAATTATCCTGGTTTGTGTAGATATTATATGTATTGGCCAGATTTTAAAATATCACCTATTCTGAGTCTTATACCAGTACACATAGCAATCACTGTTTCTGACAAGGCCTATAATACTTAATTAATTAATTTATGGGAGTTCAGACTGTTGTAACTGTTGTAACAATCCAGAAATTGTGATGCTTACAAGTACTGACCAGCCATTTTATCTCTGACTAAATCCATGAGACTAAATAAATTTTGGGTCCTCAGTCAGCAGCAGTGATCATTCTTTACCTTTATATTTTTGATTTTCATTGTTCTGATCCAACTATATAAAAAAGCCACTCTAAGAAAACAAATCTTTAACTACTTTTTCATCGAGCAGTCTGTAAAGGTCTGCCCAGGGCTGTCTGATTAGAACGTAAGGCAAGGTAACTGACATTAACCCCCACTGCTGTTTCCTTGAAGGCCAAAGTGCAGGTCTTCACACAGTCAGCCAGCAAAAGGTTTACTATCATGTTTGACTGTACTAGCTCTTCAGGAATCACTTTAATTCTCCTCCTTCTTACTGCTTTCACAGAAAACAATAAAACTATGTTTTCTCAAGAACATGTTTTCTGAAAAATTATCTGAGAAAATTGAAATTAGTGAATTGGAGTGTTCAGACATTTCCTGGCAAATTAGTTATTTTGTTTGGATTTTTATATTCTCTTGAAAAAAAGCTAATAGATGAGAAAAAAGAGAACTGCAGTCTAGAAAAGCCTATAATAGAGTATAGAAGGGCATTGGCCCGTGTACCATTCATAATTTCCATTAATAATGATTAAATAATATACAAGGATAATAACAAATACAGAAAACTTATCTGGGGAACTGTGAAAGTTTCTTTACAAGCACTTTACTTAGATAGAAAACCACACTTATTTTTTTTAAGTGTTAGAATTTTTGTAGATTATTCTCCAAATAAATTCCTCTTCTATACAAATAAAACACTAAATCTTGCCGGGATGAAATAAAATTTTAAATTTTATTTTAAAATAAAGTAAACTAATGAAACACACCTGTAAGAAGAAACTGTACTATATGCCAAGAATACACTTCCCTTATATCCAGTGAAATGCAACAGAAAATTAAAGCAAGATGAAAAAATGTAAATAAGCTCAAACTCTAAGGGACAGCAGGATTTTCCTTCCTCTTGAAGCAAAAGGAAAACAAACAAACAAACAAAACTTTCAAATATATATTCAAATATTTTTTCAAATTCAATATTTAAATAAATGCCAAAATTTATTTTCCTTTTCCTTCCAGTTCAAACTCTTTCCACAGTACCTACTATTTTTCAGGTCAAAAATTGTTTACAATAGGACTGAAAATCCAAAAGTAGGCAAGACAAAAAAAGCTTAAAAGTGTAAAATAATATTTCAATAAAGAGAAGTATAGGTGTCCTACCAATTTTAGAAATGAGAGAGATGATTGATTTTGTTTCTTTTTTTTTAATTTCTTCATTTTTTCAGCTTGTTTCTTTGTCCTGCAAACACAAATAACTCAACTTTTTGTCTATAAATTATACTTATTTGATGTACAGTTACTTTTATAAAATATGACCATTTTTATATGACTATTACCTTTTATCCCCCCCTCTTTTTTTTCCCCATTTTCCTTTTTTCTTCCTCTGTTTTCCCCCATTTGTTACTCTCCAAAGCACTTTGATCTCTCCCTTTACTTTGGTTCCTACCCTAAATATCCCATAGAATGTCTTCTGCAATCCTGAAATGTTCCTTCCCACCATCCTGTCATGTGTCTGATCCTCTAGGCAACGAGTCTCCACAGTCTGCCAGGCAATCATGACAGCTCTCACATTGACTTATGGTAATGGGTGTTGTGCCCAGGCTATGGGATTGATGTCCCTCCTGGGACATCCCTGGGAGGAGCCAGGACAGCATGTCCATTGTTCTGAGTCAGTTAATGGTGTTCCTGTACCTATCATTCCGCTTCTATGCTCCTTGTCTGTCATGACTCCTGTGGTGGTTCTGGGAGAAGCTGGAGCAGAGGATTATTTGGCTTCCCCACCAGACACTACTCCTTTCTATTCCTTTGAGTGTATGAAAATAAGCTTTTTATTATATAACCTAACACTATTTTGATTTATTACTATTATGTGTGTATGCATATGAGAAAGATTTGAGACTTTTGGTATAAATTCTTACCTTTTGGGGCTCTTTTAAAATAATTATTGAGATTATTCTCTATGGAAATCCTCTTTACTTTGAAAATATAGTTTCAGAATGCAAATGTACACTATAAACATTATGTAAGTATTTATGTGTCCTTAGTGTACACTGCTTACATGTTAGATGATGAAGTTATGCATACATAGAAGTGGCTGAAGTGATGATGCTGAAATTATCACTTAATTTTTCTTCTCTAGATTAAGACAGGTAAATGCCTCTTTTCAATGCTTAGGGTGTGTTTGTGAGAATTATAACAATAGCAAAGAAATGAAATATTAATGAAAAAAATATTGAGTGATCTTAACCAGACTTCTTTCTGTAACTTTAGATATCCATAGAGGACTTCTGCACATTATTCTGTTGTTCTGTGTTGAGGAAAACTGTGACTACAGTGAGAATGTTTTGAAAAACACTAGGTAGCTATTCACAAAAACCCTAGTAGGAAAATATACTGGTTTTTTTCCAGGTGGGAAATAAAGTCATCCCAGTAAATTGAATTACAGGCTGATTTTCAAGGGCAACCAGAGTGTATGTTGTTATGTTATGAAAACAGACAGAACTACACACCAAAATAAATGTCACGTTTTGTCAGGAGCATAGAATGGTTTCCAAAGATTTCAGAGGGCTTTGCTGGAATATAATTTCTGATGTATCTATCTGTATATTTTATGTTCTCAGTCTAGATTTAATTCTTTAACTTTAGATGCCAACATTTGAAAAAAAAAATTATATTATCTTCTCAAATAGTTTAAAGTTACCTGTCAGAATCTGGGTCATTGTCTGAAAAGAAGGGTTTAGGCTGAATCAGCCAATGACTGGCCACAGATGTTCTCCCCCACCTATCATTTCAAGGAGAGAAGGAAGGGAGATAAATAGATTTATGAGTTTGAAGGAACTAAACTACTTTAATGAAATATTAATAATAAAATAATAAGAAAATAATTAAGTAAATGCAATATATACAAAACCATATCAAGCTCCCAGGATGACATCACCAGCAGGCACTGGGGAAGTCTCAGACTGGACTCAACAGTTGGATTCCAACTCTGGAGTCAGGAATGCACAGATAGGGATCAAAGGCAGATGAGCAAGCAGGGTCCTCTTCGAATGTTGGGCATTGAAGAAGGAGGGCTGACCCTTTGATCCCTCAACTTTTATACCGAGCATTGGGCAGATGGGATGGAATGATCCTGTTGGTCAGTTTTGGGCCCACTTGTCCTGTCCACTCCTCCCTGCAGGTGGGACCCCTCTATGCTCTTCCATTTCCAACCCTCCAACGGGGCAAATAACAAAATTAGTTGACTTTGGTTGTCATAGCAATAAGTATAAGCAAGAGGTTCTCTGCATCCCATTCTGACTGTAAACTCTGAGAATGGTTTTCTGTACAATATGCTGCTAATTTCAGAGGGTTAGAAGAGGCTTGGCTAAGAAGTAAAATTACTGAACAGAAAGTTGGTTCTATTTTACCTCAACTAGGACAGTCTAACATAAATAATTCATTCTAGAAAAAGCCCTTGCCAGCCTGCAGATTTCTGTAAAGAAATATTGCCCTGTACATAGGATGAGACTGAAGCTCGGTCTCTCTAGAGAGGCAGATGGGAGATCTAAGCTGTGGAGTCCTATTCTGCTATAAAAGCAACTTACTGAGTTGAGATTCAAGCATCTCTGTTAACAATTCTGTCATTTCAGCTCTTCTTTTCCTTGGACTGCATTATAGGCAACCAAAAAAGAAATCTTGCATTTTAAGCAGCAGAAAAAGTGTTCATTGAACCAACACAGACTTTTTTTTCTTCCAAGAATCTATTTAACCCTTAGAACCTATTTTTCTGCAGTTTTTATGACAAATCAGTCTATCACCCAAGAATATTTTTATAGGTCTAGACTATCTGAAATTTCAAATATAGAAAGATGGGAGTAAATCCAAGCTGGTTAATTTAAGATTTTTAGCTTTTTATTTTTTAAATTGGGCAGATCACTTCTGGAATATATGTATAAATTACACAGTAGAAAATCCCCTCCTCTTTTAATCCACAGATTTCTCCAATTCATCAGTAACTGGTAACATCCAGTTAAACTGTTACTACACTTTTTGGGAAGACTTTTAGAATAACCTTATTTATCCAAAAGAGTTTGCATGGAAAGAAGAGAGAAGCAGGGGGAAGGGTGGTAGAGTTCAAACAAGTTTAAAAAGAAACCCATAGGCCCCTGACAGATTCCAGGAATGAAAAAAAACCTAACAGCCAATATTCAGGTATTTATTGTGGTTGTATAATAATTCAGCAGGGCAATACTATGGATCTAAACCAACAAATTTCTGACCTTTAAATACAGCAATTGAGTTCTGTTCAACACTTTTCTGCATGTGTGTGTGAGAGAGATATAGATATTGTGTGCATGCACAATGAGAGAGAGAACTGTAATGGGAAATGTATTTAAAATATGCTTTTTGGCTATGCCAGATGCTATGAAATATGAAGCCTGTAATTCTTTTTAGAACTTAGTAAAACCTCAATATTTTTTGAGGATGCTTTTGTTACGCTAGTGTTCAATTAGACTCCATCTTGGATGGAGAGGCAATATACATGGCTTATCAGCCACTACTGTGTTAATGGGTAGGGGAGGAGACAGATGCTATCACTTTGTCAAGCAATACTTGACAAACAGTTATTCCTACAATAGGAAGAGTGGATAACCTTGATAATATGTATTTCAGTCACTCCATTATCTCTTCAACTGAGATAAAAACTAAGGTCAGTAAATCAGACCATTACTGTTTACAAGTCAAAGAACAGGATTCTGTACAATTTTCTTTGTCCTGTATTTACTACTGGGAATGTAAATAACTATGTGAACTTAAGGTACTTTTTAAAAGCCCATTGTTTTAGTACTAATTCCAATGTGCTTTTAAAAATACCTTCTATTCATTCTAAAGCACAATGTAAACTTCTTCACTATGCTAAAAGAATGAAAACCCCAAACATACAAACATGCAAAAGACATATCTGCAAAACTGACAAAAAGAACCCAAAATTCTCAGGGCCATTCAGCACACAAAAAAGTGCTTTTTGACATGCATTAGAAGTCAGATTTGTACTACTCAAATAATCAATGGCTATGTCATTAAACTAGATGTTTATTCCAGATTATATCACATTTAATCTTCAGCATACATATTGTATGCAAAAAGGGTATTACTGATATAAGAGTATATATACTGATATAAGAATAAAGAGAACAGAAGCCATAATAACACAAGGTCAGATTTTGCTATGGTCAGTAAGTAACTTTAGTAGTGAATTATCCTTATTCAAGACTAATTAGTTCTAAAAGATAAGGGTTGGAAACACTAGCCAAAAAGCTGGCTCCTTGAAATACAGAATTTGTTACCAGAATAAATGAATTAATTGCAGGTTTTGAATATTAAATTTGTTCAGATAGATTCATGTATTCACTCTCCTTTTTAAAAAACAGAACTCACATACTTTTGTATGTTTAGATGTGTGGGTAATCCAAACAAATCTGATAAACACAACGACAGCCGTGCTATCACTATGTCAATGTAGAAGCAGAAAATTTCCAGGATGCGCATGGGCATTAAAGAGGGGTGGAAAGAGGCAATAAGGAAGATAAACACAGAACAACATCTTTTCCAACATGTTTCTGGCTTTGCTTAAATTACAGGAATTACAATTCCAAGTCTTTACATTTTCAACCATGAATGGATTTTTTCAGAGAAAGAATTTTCTTCTCTTCCTGTCTATATGCAAAAACATTCATTCACACTCAGCATTATGCTGAAAAGCTATTTTGTTAGTAAATGTGTGACTGGCTGGTATTATTGAAAGCTGACTGGGCAGCCAGCTATTTGACTTGAAATTTCAGAGCAAGAAGTAGAGATGGGAGATTTTCCTTACAATATTTTTCTTACAATAAAAAGATGATTGAGAAGAAATTTACTCAAAACTTAGGTATTTTTTTTTTTTTTGACTGATGAAACTTCCCTTGCAGCCTTAATCAGTAATTTAGATATTATAAATTTGCCTTATATGAACATTTAAATAAGAATATATCAAAATTTTCTATGTGGCTCTTGCCTCAGTTCATAGAAAAGATAATGAATGAAGCAAGAAGACAACAAATACATTGACTGCATTAGCTACATATCATCTTCCTTAGGACATATAAGTGTGATAATTTTTAGGTGTATTATATTCTTCACATAAATTAAGAGCTAAGTCAGTTCTGGTAAAAGAATATAAATAGTAGTCACTTAGTCACTGACATGGAAGCCTAAAATGTAAAGGCTTTTTGCAAATGCTGATAATCATAAAGCTATTACAAACAGTAATTACTTATATCCCTAGCTATTGGGGCATATCAGTTTTACTCAGTGAGAGGGCAGTAAAACAGCAGATAAAGTACATGTGCCACAGATGAATTGTGAGCTGACCATAACAACTCAAACAGACTTGAGGTTATATGGCCTGTTGTTCATTTGTTGTAAAAAACCCTCTAAATACAAACAAAACAAAATACGAAAATAGAAAATAGAAAATACAAAATACAAAACAAAACCCAGGAGTTAACAGGAAAGGTATTTTAAACAAAATAAAACTTCATTGTGCTTTTGCATGAGCCCATCTGATGCTAGTGTCAGGATTTGTGCACAGTTCACGTTCATATCACAGAAAGGGTGCCGTAGAACTAGCACATACCGTAGAATTTATAGAAATTAGGAAAAGGTCTATGAGAAATATCAAGTATATGAAATGACTTCTGCTATAAGAACAACAAAATAGACTATAACCATTCAGACTGGAGAAAGATAATAGGAAATTATACAGGTATCTATTTGTTCAGAGGAAGCATAGAGGTGAACTGGAGTAAGTTTTTCACCTTGTGCTAGGAGGCTGAGGTGCTTTTACCTTCTAGACTGAAAGGAAAATAATACCTATTATGCAAGGACGACTGAAATACAAGAGAATTTTATAAAGTGGAAATTAGCTTATTCTAAACTGTGAACCTGAAATCATCTTAAAATCAAATAGCTTTTACCTGAAGTCATAGAACACCCAAGATGTTCTAAACATAACCATATCTTTTTCAATATATTTATGAAATTTAGTATTGCATTGAGAATCTAATTATAATAAATCACAAGAAGAAAAGAAAAGCATAACTTTTGCCTATATCTAGCAACCCTAAAAGCGCATTGTATCTTTGTACGTAGGATGTGCCTTTAATAAGTTCTGTGATTTTATGGGGTCTTTTCATTTGCAATCAACATCCTTTCTATTTTACATCATGATATTTCCCCATATTGAACTTGCCATTACAGTTGGATATGGAAAAGAGTTCTGAAATTTTATTAAGTTTTAAAAGGTTCAATTTTTTAAAATTATATTTTCAGATCATAGTAAATTGAGCAGACTGGAAAGTATTCGCAAGGCTATACCATTATCAACCACTGATGTGAAATAGCTAAAGTTAGAAATAGCTCTTCTTTTTTTTTTTTTTTTTGGATTGTCAGTCAATGACACAGCTTTTTTATTTCAAAAAGGAAGCAAACAGCCTTCTAAGAAAACTGCTGGAAATAATTGGTATTCAGAATCTAAGAAAATTGCTGAAAACAACTGGTATTCAGCAATTTCTAAGAGACTTCTAAGCAACATGGAATATTCTGAATACAGTTTGAGTTTTCACACTATAAAAATATTAGATGTTGCTATTAAAAATGTAAGGTTGTCTATAAGTTATATATCTATAACGATCCTTATTTAGTTTATCTGAAGCAGCTGCTTATTCATCAATTTTAGTGAAGGGAAAAAAACCCTACTCTTTTTGCAATTCAAATGGCACAGAAGATGCCTGGAGGCAAAAGAGTGTCCAAAATGGATTTGATGAAAATATAAGGGCTAAAAGTAGAGCTAGAAAACAGAACTATTTCCAGGTTTCAGGATATAAGATAGATAAAGTCTATTTTTATGTTTTATTTTTAATTTCAACTTAACTGTTAAGTTTTCAGATTTGTAGACCATACTGTGGTCCACAGTTATTAACAGCTATGCCAGAACTCACTTTGCAGCCTTCTTTCTGTACTTTTCATGCTCAAAATATTAAATTTCACAGGTTTCCCCATACTTAAGAAATTATGTTAAATTATATAGCAGACAAAAGGAAAAATCAGGAAAAGAAGTTAGTGGCAAAGGGGAAAGTGGTTCAAATTTTGATTTATTCTCATCACACTATCCACTGGTCAGGAAAAGATAAAAGCAGAAAGATGCAGATATAGGGGCCTATACACAGAGAAAAAAAAAGACTTTTATTAAAAAAGGATGTCACTGTCCAAAAATGTAGTACTTTCTCTTCATTAACTAACCAGGAAAAGAAAGGTAGCCAAAACTATCAGTCAGAATGTCTGAAGTTATATATTTACTATACATATTATATATTATTATGTTACTGACATATATTTATAATTATATAGTTCTCTATTATATAGCTACATATTTATTAAATATAAATATATTTACATAATCTATGTGTGTGTGTGTATGCATATGGCCTTAACACCTTGAATATTTCTACTAGTCTCCTCTGGAAAGTGGACACTGAAAAGATTACCCAATATCTTCCACTTTTCTGAAGGAAGAAGTTATGGACCACAGGACACTTTTAGGTTCCATTGGCATTCTAGATTCAATAGGATAAACATGTCGTCAGACTTACAGAAATCCTGAAACTTGGTGTCTGTTTCACCCTCACAGTTGCCACAGATTTGTGGTGTGATGACAGATAGGTTCATAAAATCTGAAAAAGTTAAATTTGGGCAGACAACATACCACTGGAGATACATACAAATGGTACGACAGAGACCATTCAGGCAAACCTGATTCATTAGTCAGCTCGACATACCAATGGCTTTTGTGCTCCTTCAAACACCTCTACAGTTGGATAATTCTAATTAAGAAAGCTGTCTAGCATCCATTCCATGAAGTGGAACACAGAATCACAGAATCTTCTAGGTTGGAAGGGACCTTAAAGATCATCTTGTCCAACCGTCAACCTAACTGACAAAAATAGACACCCACACAACAAAAAATGAGGATCACAACAAAAAATGAGGATCAACAACAAAAAATGAGGATCAGAATACTATAGGACAAGAATACACGAATACTATAGGACAAGAAATATAAGTATTTTCTATTAGTCTTAAAACAAAGTGAGATTATATTGAGTTTACTGTATTTCTGAAGCATTCTATGGACTCAACACTGAATCTACATTTATGGTTTAGTAACTGTTCTAGTCACACCGAATTGGAGAAGCAGATGAAATGCAATTGCTTATGCACTAACAGGAAAATGTTTTCACATGAGGGTAGGTATTATTGATATTATAAAGGACTAATTAAAACCTTTCCCATAATGACACTGTTTTCACGTCTCATCATACTAGATTTTTGCTCACCTTGTTAAAAGTACTATGTAAGAATGTCATTGCAAGGAGGGACATGTTTTGATGAAGATTTTGGTCTAAAAGAAAGAAAAAAAAAACAACAAAAAATAAGTGCGAAATTATCTTTAGAAGGAATATAGCTGCTTTATGTCCCCTCACAGCAGAACATGGCAAACAGTGCACCCAGCTGCAGTTCAGGAAAGTTGGATGGAAGGAGGCTGGCTTGAAAGAGGTAGATCTAGAATTCAGAAGTCAGGAAATGATGCAGGTGTCTGTTCCTATCTTTAAAATGACATCTCTGTTTTGCCTTTGAGGCAAGATCCTCAAGATGTAGAGGTATCCAGAGAGGCTATTTGTCTCCACATCTTGTCATGCTACTGGATGGGATTACACAGTTCCAGACAGGCATAGAATAATAGGTACAAAAGGACAAAATACTAAATGCATGGAGACATGGTCAAGCATCAAGTTCAAGTGCCATGAAGCAGCAAACTGAAAACTCATTACCTTATTAGAAATGGAAAGCTCAAGAGGCAATCCCACATTTGCCAGTGTAACATATATACATATATTGTCTACATATAGGCAATACAGAATGTATAATGTTATCAATGAGACTAATGGAAAAGGAAAAAAACCAAACCAACATGTTTGCAGTGCATGTCTTGGCTATAAGCAAGGGAAACATGTCAGATGCTTCCCAGCAATGGGTGCTCACTATAATCCCACAGATCAAGAAATTGACTCCATGTTGAAAAGGAGATGATAAAGGTGGATCTTCAAGGCAATATTCCTATGAAGACAACAGCTTCCACTGTTCTTGCTGTCATAGACCTGCATGGCAGTGATTCCTCATGGGCCCTGTGCCCATCTAGGGGAAAGTCCTCGGATGGCCTGCAGAGAGTGGCGGGTGGAGCTGCCCCCAGTCCCCTGCCGCCCCACACCAATCCCCACCAAGAGGCCCCTGGACTGAGCGGGTGAGCGCGGGGCAGGCTTTCATCACTGCCACAGACACTGGCACACCAACAGAATGGGGTTTTTAAATTTTTCTTACCACAAAAAAAGACATTGAGGTGCTGGAGCGGGTCCAGAGAAGGGCAATGAGGCTGTTGAGGGGCCTGAAGAGTAAGTCTTATGAAGAGAGGATGAGAGAGCTGGGGTTGTTCAGTTTGGAGAAGAGGAAGCTGAGGGGAGACCTTATCACTCTCTACAACTATCTGAAGGGGGGATGTAGAGAGGTGGGGGTTGGTCTTGTCTCCCATGTCATAGGAGATAGGATAAGGGGAAATAGCTTCAAGTTGTGTCAGGGGAGGTTTAGACTGGATATTGGGAAACATTTCTTCGCAGAAAAGGTTATCAAGCATTGGAATAGGTTGCCCAGGGAAATGATTGAGGCATCATCCCTGGAGGCATCCAAAAGACAGGTTGACATGGTACTCAGGAATATGGTTTAGTGGGTTTTATTTCTTATTTCTTACTTATTTTTTTGTCAGAGTTAGGTTGATGGTTGGACTAGATGATAGTTAAGGTCCCTTCCAACCTAGACGATTCTATGATTCTATGATAGTTACCTTTGATGTCTTACAGGGATTAACAAGTTGTTGCAATGACACAGAATCTGTTAAAAAAACCCATAACAACAAAACACAGAAACACCAAAAAAATGCAAGAAAACAAAACCTTATTTATTGCAATCTTTGCAGAGGCTAATTCTTGCATGGGCTATGATATCTCTCTAATGAGATGATCAGTCACTGTCCAGATGGCAAACAGATGTCTTCTTTGCAAGGGTCCTGACAGCATCTTCAAGATACCCCTAAACTGTCATTCTTCTCAATTCTAATATCCATCTGGCTGTCATCCTTTGGAACCATGACAGCACATACATGGTTCATTGCCATTAGATCTACTCCCCTTTAATTGTGTATAAACCATCTCGTAACTATTCACAAAATACATCTTTATATAGTTATTCCTGCTTCTGCAGGAAAAGTATTTACTGACTACTTACAGGAATTTTATCTATGCACTATTTGGTCAATTCTGCAGCAGGAATCTGCTGGGGTGGTCAGATTGTTGACCTAGGATCCTGATCAACAGAATGAAGCACATAAATAATGTCTATTATTTAGTTGGGGCATATCAGGATCTTCCTGGGTAATTTTTGTGGTTGAAATTTCAGCCTGGGGAGCTGCTGCAATGGTTATTAGATGCTTTTCTGTGAAGCCAGTTAGGAGTTCAGTCAATCTCTTGTTTGAAGTCAGTCCTTAAGTCAGGTAAGCCCCTTGCCTGTCTACCTGAGGAGTAGCTGGGCAATTCATGGACCACCCTGGGAACTGCTAAATGTGCTAGGTATTACACAACAATTGCAACTATAGGACAAACTTGATTCTTATCTTTCTGTCACACTTACAGATGTAAAAATTCTATAATTCTTGCTACAGGTTCCCCGAAGCTATTATTGTTTCCATAGCCCTTTCAAGCAGTTTTCAAGCCATTCCCATTTTAGATTGGATAACAACAGCCAGCCCATAACACAGTAGCTGAAAAACTATCAAGAAAACTTATTTTTCCAAGACTCTAAAATCTTCTTGCATGCAGGTACCTGAAATGGAATTCTGTTTGTCATGTTACACGCTGTGAAAGGTCATTTCAGTATCCAACAGCTGATCCAATCGAGATGAAGTATCAATAGAATGCTATTATTTTCAGCTACATACTTAAACTCAACAGGGTTGCTGAGGAAAATGAAATGGTGCTACACACATCCTGTTTGATATGTCCTATACCTGAGCATGGAGTAGGAAGCTCTATGAGCAGTGAAAAGGGAAACTTCCCTAGTTCTGATTCCTCAGACATATGGATACCTGTATTGTTAATCTATGCACCAACCAACATTTTAACATATGAGATTGGTAATAGGTAAATAAAAGTTTTATCACATTGAATAAGATGTAATACATTAAGAATGGAGTACATTCTGCATGTACTGAATGTGAATGTCAGTCTTTTCCCAGTATGAATCTCAGGCTTTGCAAAGAGAGATTTAGCTTTTCAGTTCTGGCGAGATCTCTCTGAAACGTTCCTTGTCCAGATCTGTTCAGTATCTGCTGAATCAGATTTTGTCCTCTCTAGACTTCATCCTTCTCAGTGTCAATATGACCATAGTCTCCTTGGGCGGGAGGGGGATGATTGGGGGTGATATTCCAAATAAAAAATTTTCATTACCTTTAATGAAAATATGTTACTTTTTTGATTATGCATTTGTTACTACCCAAAATTGATGTTTTGTGATTCTATCATGAAGATTTCTTATGAGTCATAATCCTTTAATGATACTTACTCTAATTCCACTGTTTGATTTCCTGCTGCATTGAAACTTTCAGTCGAGGTGCAAATCCTCCTCAGAATTCACTAGTAATCAGAAATACTGAGCATGGTATGATTAGTACATTACAAAGCTCATAGAACATGGTATGTTCTGAGCATGGTATGATTAGTACATTACAAAGCTCATAGAACATAGGTTACCTACATAGTTATGTAGATGATAAAAATAGAGACCTTAAGAAATCCACTCCTCTATGCTATCTCAAAATTTCTTAAAGTTACTAGTCCAAAAGCAGACAACTTTGCTGAAGCATGCTGTGCAGCTAACTTTAAAACTACTTTATAGAACTTTCTTGCTTTATGGTTTTGATCCCAGTCTTTGATGATGAAAGTCCTTTCCTTCCTTAGACTGCAAATACAACTTTAAAAAAAAACAAAACCCAAACAAATCTTGAAACAGCAAAAACCAACTATGCTTGTAAAATTTCCATGCCTAAAACTGAATATAGACAGGTGATTTACAGTTGTGTATCATTTTCATTTTGAACTTACCTGCTGTGGAGAGAAAGACATCATTCATTATCTCTTGTGAGAAAAAGTCTAAAGGTATTATACAGTTCTACATAATTTGCAAAAGGTGTTGGAATCAACAGGAATCAAAACAAACAACTCTGCTCTATTTGGTAACTTCCTTTCCAGTTTTCTTATTCAGCAGAACAAAAGAAAAGTTGAAACCTTAAAATTCGCACCTTCACAAGCATTTATAAATTATATGTAACATTCATATTAAATCCTGGAAATTGTCATTGCATGTCTATGCCGTGTAACATTGTATATTATTTCTGTACAAAGTTCCACCAAAATAACCTACTAGTCAGTTTAGAATAGTTTTCTCTCTCACCCAAACATTTATTTATTTCTCTTTAGACATAACTCCAAAGAAGTAAAACTTTTTAATGGTTCTCTGGACACTTGAGTATTTTTTTGCCATTAACACTTTCCCTATGTACTTGGAAAATGTAATTTCTTTTTTTTTTCTTCCAGTCATTTTCAAATTCTGAAAATGAAACAATTGATTTACTCAAAGTTTTCTAGGGGCTATTGCTCACATATGCTTGAACCATCCAATGCTGTGGACAGTGCTACCTCTTTACAAGGACAACTCAGAAGCTGACACCTTCTCTTCCCTTTTCTTCTTCCTGTTCCACTCTCCCATTTCAGCTGCAGTTTCTCTGAAAAATTCTCAATACTGGTGCATATTATTTTTAAAAACGTGGAAATGCCAATACTATATGTTGAATATCAGGTAAACTCTTGCTCTTGAGCATAACATGCACAAGAACTGTAATTCTTATATAAGATAATATACCCTACTCTTCTACCTAACTGAAGCAATCTGTTGCTTCAGTTGACGAAAAGTCAACTTTTTCTGGTTCAGGAAGGAGTTTTTGTACGGTAGATTCACATTATTTCAGTTCATGCAGTACAAGTGATTGAAATGTTACCAGTAATTATTGTCACATAGCTAAATAAGAAGAAAAGAAGAAATACTAGCATTTTATATTTGTCTAAAATCTCTCAAATTTGAGAATTTAAGTGTCTGGACAGTTATGCACTTCCAATTTCTCTGTAAGGAATAAAACCCTAAACACTTAAAAATTGCTGAAGAGATGTTGCAGAAGTAATTTGGTACCTATATTAAGACTGGAAAGCAGCTCTGCAGAGAAGGATCTTGGGATCCCGGTGGACAGCAAGTTAAACATAGCGAGCAATGTGTCCTTTGGGCAAAGAAAGCTAACAGCATCCTGGTCTGCATTAGGAACAGTATTGCCAGCAACACAAGAGAGGTGATCCTTCTCCTCTAGTCTCCATTGATAAGGTTATATCAGGCCTGGGATGGTCTGCTTTTTCCAGTACAAGAAAGATAGGGACTTAACTGGAGTGAGCCCAACAAAGAGATGCAAAGATAATTAAAGGACTGGAATAGCTGTCATATGAAGAGAGGCTGGGAGAGCTGACTCTCTAGCCTGGAGAAGAGGAGGCTCTGAGGGGATTTTATTAATGTACAGAAATACCTGATTTTGAGGGAATGAAAGTGAGGGAGTCAAACTCTTTTTGCTGGTGTCCAGTGGCAGAACAAGAGACAATGGGTAGAAGCTGAAATAAAGGACATTACATCTGAATGCAATTAAGCACTTACACTGTGAGGGTGGTGAAAGGCAGGCACAGGTTTTGCAGAGAATTGGTAGAGTCTTCATCCATGGACATATTCAAAGCCCAACTGGACACGGACCTAAGCAACCTGCTTTAGCTGTTCCTGCTAAAGGAGGGTTGGCCCAGCTGACCTTAAGAGGTCCTTTTCAACCTCAACCATTCTGTGATTCTATGATTCTCACACTGCTTCCTCCCATGCTTTCCCTTCCCTCCTCCAATACTTAGTCTAATATTCAGGATTTTATTCAGGCTGCAGCTAAACCTCACAGAACAAAACTATGCTACAGATTTGATTCATATACATCAAAAGTTAAGAAACACATTAACATGAATTCATGTGTTTTCTTTCTAGTTATGTTTCATAATAAAGTGAAATATATCTCGCATTGGCATCAAAAAGGTGGAAGCCTAGAAGAACAAGAGCATGAAAGGACTTAATGGCAGAGGTTGCTATTATATAAAGCAGTTCAGCTCCTTGAATTCCTCAGTTTTCTTTGTTTTCTCACCCTCTTTGGACCCTTTCTGAACCTGACAAGTGATAATCTTTGAAGCAAGTGTCACTGTTGATCTGAGAACTTGCCATCTCTCAGATAAATGACTTCTCTGGTAGCCCAAGTGTACAAAGTCAGCAATTGCTTCAGCCAGAGGCAGGGCAAGTGCTATCACCACTTAATGGGAGAATGTATCTTACATTGAACTGTCAAGGAGGCATTGTTTTAAAGTGAACAATTCCATTGCTTTCTTTTACACATAGTGCTTACAGATGTTGTGGTGTAGGAAATGTCTTTTTGTCATCACACACAGCAATAACACTACATTTGTCCTGTGCCACTTCTATAGAAACTGAAGAAACTAATAACCGTGAAAACCATGAAAATGAGCCTACCAAATTTAACCAAACACTTTATTTTCAGGAACACCAGGTGGAACAACTTTTAAATTTTTTATCATCAACAAAATTAAGTTGCATATTCTAAATTTGTCAGGGTTTTTCCTTTTTTTATTGGTCATTTTAGGATAACTATCAATCTAGTACTGAGTAGTGGAAACAGATGCTGAGAAGCAAGCACTATACATAAATAAGAGCATGTATCTTAAGTGTTAGATTACATATGTGCATTATTATTCTTGATGACAATGAGAGTTGAGTTTAATTTGGCAGGCTGTATGGCAGACCATTCATTCTCACCTCCCTCCACATCAATTCCTCTACCCATCTACATCAAGAGCCTCAGAAGATTTCTTAATCAACAGGTTGAGATGCTCATAAAGTTTTCCCTGAGCAAGCAGTAGAATTGCCAATTAGTGATGACAGGTATTTTAAAAACATATTCACATTGGGTAGCATCTGCTTTCACTGCATCTTTCCTAATAGTATCTTAGGAAAAGAAATCTCATTCTGCTGCTATAGTATATGTTTATTTACTGCAAATTTTCATAAAGCATATACAAAAAAACAAACTCAGAAGTGTACTTGATACTTCAGAAAAGCACAGACTAAGCATATTGAATGAGCAAAGGATCATTTTACATTATTTTTTCCTTAATCCCAGCTACAGTGATAATACTTATCCTGGAATCTTTGGATCAGAGCAGCTATATTCTTTTAGGGCTCCCAACTTGTAGCCTAGAAGTGTAGTTTGTGTTTTTTTCAATTGGGTTCAGCATATTCATATGTTGATTCTGTTAAACAGACTGCAGGAAAGACACATTACTGATTATAGTCACTCTTCTTCCAGCTCTCTACTGACTTCTGTCCAAAGCAAAGGATCTGTTAAGCAATTATTGCTATGAGCATAAAGCTGAAGTCTGAAGTTTTATTGAATGCAGGGAAGGGAGAGGGTAGTTTTCATCTTCTTTCATACTTCATCATATGCCTGACTAAGCAGAGCAAATGTATGCTTTTTGTATGAAATTTCAAGATGTTTCTAGATTAGAAGTCCGACTAACATGAATAACAGCAGTGGAAGCAGGGCCTAATTTCAATACTACTATTCACAAACTAATGACAGGAATTTAAGCCTTAATTTCATTAAAGCATATTTATGTATAAAAACTGCTTGACATCACACATTTATTCCAATTTATGTATTTTCCTACTCTCTGGCAAGTTGTAACGCAGTTGAGATTACAATTAAAGTAATTTTAGTCTGTAAAAACAACTTCAGTTCAGTTACTATTAACTTAACTGCAGTCTTGGTCTATTAGAAATTAGGAGCTCAAATATGCAACTATTTAAATGATACTGAGCTAGGAATCATAGAATCCATATATTTACAAGTCACCACCTTGTTTCCCCAGAGCCTTCTCCAGGTTGAACAACCCAAAATCTCTCAGCCTTTCTTCACAGGAGAAGTGCTTAAGTCCTCTGATAATTTTTGTGGTCCTCCTCTGAATCCACTCCAACAGATCCGTGTGTTTCCTGTACCCAGAACTAGACTCCAGAGCTGAATGTAGAACTCCAGGTGGGGTCTCACAGGAGCATGCTTCATTTTATGCAGCCCAGGATAAGATTGGCTTTCTGGGCTGCAAGCACACACTGCTAGCTGATGTCTAATTTTTCATCTACCAGCGTCCCAAAGTCCTCTGCAGCATTTCCCTCAATCATTCATCCCCCAGACTGTATTGATACTGATGATTGTCCTGACCCATGTTCAGGACCTTGCACTTGGCTTTGTTGACGTGCATGAAGTTCACAAACACCCATTCCTCAAGCCTGTCAAGATCCCTCTGGATGGCACCACTTCCATTTGGCATCAGTTGCGTCACTCATCTTGGTGTCATCTACAAACTTGCTGAGTTTGCACTCATTCCCACAATCTACATCATTAATAAGAGATTTTTTCACCTGTGTACAGGAGGCCAGTTGAATCAAAAAGAACTTCTCAGAAAAGGAATTAACTAAGGGAGCCAAATGGAAAACCAGCACTTGTTTTGGCATAGCTGAAGTATTCATACCATCCTAGTATGTCAGCAAGAGAAATGGGTTAAATCATCTATTCAACAGAAGTTTTTTTGTTGGTGGTGAAAAGGCTAAATAAGAAAAGTGAAAGAGAAGAAAAAATAAGAAAAGGAAAGAAATACCTCTGAAAATTATACTACAAATGGATTTTGTTTCTTCTCTGTAATATAGCTCTAAGGATAAATTTTAGTAGTAGAAAAGGACAATTATACTCATTGAGTTTATTCCTGTTATCATTACCAAATAAAAATTTAGATTATTTTCTTCATTAAAAATAAAGATTATGTTGTTAATGTTTTTTTCTTTAAGTATTTAAGCTAATGACTAGCCAAGAGTTGTATATAGCACTTCAAAATTATTTGTAGTAAAAGAGAAACTGGTTTGTTATTTCAACTTTACATTGTCAAACTCGGAAAGGTTTTGGTAGCACATGATCTAAACACTTAATTTGAGAAGTATTCAGATATTCTTGCCCCTTTCTCATATAACATTCAATTCTCTTTAAACAAGAACAACAATTTGGGGTTGCTTGATTATCTACTCATGAATCTTACATAAAGTCCTCATACAACCTAAGTGTAGATTGTGTCAGAACTCTTACTCTTACTCAATCCATTCCATATGAAACCAGGAGGCTGCCTGTTAGTCCTGTGCCTTTTGTAGGTCTGCTGGTTTTATATTCCTTCATTGAGTCAGATGCTGGCTTGACAGAAAGAATTTTTCTAGTCATATTGAGGTATGAAAACATGTTCTCCACATCCATCCAAACAGACTCATTATATATAGCCAAAAAAAAATTATGTCACATTTTTGTTAGCTCTCCACAGACTTCAATGAATATTAAGTACACTATCATGAATATAAAAATAAACTTAAAATAGACATCCTTGTATTCACTGAAGTTAGCAGAAGCAGCTTCACTCAGCAGCAGTCTATACCTTTAGCAATTCAGAGGTGTCTAACAAGTTGGTATGTTTAATCTGAAATTTTTTTTCAGACAAAACTATTCTGGATTTTTATATTACGTACCTGTAAAATGGATCAAATGAGCCCTGGTAAGAATTTCTTAGTCATCAGGATTATAAAAAACATAAAAGCTAGATGATCTACCGATAAACTGTGAGATTCAGGTCTAACTGCAGTCTGCAATTTCAAAACTTCTTTCTGAAACGCCCTTACCAAATGCTGCCTAAACCTAGAAACATGCTTGCACATTATTGTGTAATTCCTGTGAGTTGTGACATCCAGATTGGTGTAACAGAAAATACAGAAGATTCCTGAGGACAGAAGTGGAGCCCTTGCATGGAAAGGCAGTGTGATTAAATGATTAAATTTAAACTAAAATAGGGAGACATCACCAAGAAACAGCCAAAAATTGCATAGAAACAACCAGATGGCTACGTAGAAACATGCCTGTAATCCAAATGTATCTGGAAGGGACCAAGGAAAAAACAAAAGCAGCACTGAGAGCATCAGGACTACACAGCTCCTGTCAGATCTCCTTAGGGTCATACAAACACATCCCTCTCCATGAGCAACTTGCCATACCAAATAAAGAACAGTAGATGAGGGAAATAAGGCAAATTGTCCATGGGAGAGGGGCTGTATGGATGTGTTTATAAATTACTGAGCAACAGTTTCTTGAAAAATGTATGTTTTCAAACAAAATCCTTCAGAGTAGAGATACCTGTGTAATTTAATTTCTCTCAATAGTCTAACAGTAGTACTTTTATTTTACTGTAGATATCTGAAACCATTCTTTATAAGTAGAACAGCTGGAAAATTTTCAGTAATCCATAATTACCTTTCCCAGTGGCTAGCTGTAGGCACCTTTCTCTTTAGTCTAGTATTTGTTTTAGGTCGTTTTCTTGAAATGAAGAATGACTCACAGATAAATTTAAGTCACAAGAAAAGCTGCTCCTACTTTCAGCTAATCTCTAGATCACCATTCCTTCTCTACGAACCTGCTGTTGTTATGTCTATGCTAACAGTGGTTTTTAATAGCCAGGAACGTAAAGCAAAATTGAAATCAGTGATTAATATGCAGTTTAGCTATCTGTTCAACCTATGAAAGAGGCAACATAAAGAAAGGCTGGATTGACAGTTCAGGTTAACGTGGTCTGCTTCAGTTGTCTGACTTGCATTTGCTTGTATTTGAGTTCTCAACGTATTGTGTTCCTAATGCACTTCTTAGGCAGTCAAGTCACCCGGACTATAGCTCTGGTCTCCAGACTGCGCAAGAAACATTCAAGTTGAACAATGCAGGTTCAAATCTTCCACTAGCTACACTTGTTAATAATCATATGTCTACCATAAATTCTTGCACAGTCAAACCTTAGAAAACAAGAAAAAAAACAAAGCCTTCAGAAGCCATACTCAGACCAAACTGCTTCGAGAATACCATCAGAATAAAGGAGAAAGGTTTAGCTAACATGCAAAAGATAGTGAATTTAATTAAGAAAAGGTTTTGCCTGTTACTTGTTTGGAAAAAAACAGCCTTGACTTGGGGAATTTCACTTCATTTGATTTATTACTTATTAACATAATATTTTAACAATTGGTTCAGATACTAAGGAAAAAAAAAAGTATGCAATTAATCAGATACCTTGGGTAATACCTTTTCTCAATGCTTCCCAGGCTCAACTTCAGTTCAATGTTTCTCCTCCTTTTCTAATCTCCACTCGCGTGGTTTCAGCAGTCGGCTCTACCATGCGCTGCAGGGTTGGCCTCCTCCACAGTCTCTCAGACCTCTTCCAGCTGCATCCCCAGCAATGCTATATGGGTTCTAGCAGCCCTCATAGTGCTGGGCTTTGCACTGATAGCTAGAAAGATGTTGATAGCAGACAGTAATCTTGGCTCCTGCTGAGCAGTATCAAGGCTGTCTCTCCAATATTCTCCTCTCACCAGTAGGCTGGGGGTGAGCAGGATCTTTGGAGGCGACATAGGCAGGACAGCTGATCCACACTCACCAAAGAGATATTCCATACCATATGACATCTGCTCAGCAATAAAAAAATAAAAGAAAAGGCAGGGGAGAAGGTATTCATTCTTTATTACAACATTTGTCTTTCGGAGCAACTGCCTCTCAAACTGAAACTGTATTTCCCAAGAACTGGCTGGAAATTTTCTGCTGAGGGGAAGCAGGGAATAAATCTTTTGTTTTCCTTGGCTTCTGTAAACAGCCTTTGCTTTTGTTTAATTAAACCACCTTTATCTTGGCCCATGATTTTTTTTCCATCTTGCTTTCTCCCCCTCTCTCACTGTCCTGCTAAGGAAGGGAGAGCACCTTGGTGGGCATAAGTCAAGGTCAACCCCTCCACAAATGTTTTATTCCATGTGTTTCCTGCCTCTCCTCTGGTTTCTGCAAAAAGGTATCTCTTCACATCTCCTCATGTATCTCCTCATGTATCTCCTTTTTTGTCTCCTGTGCCTCCTCACATCTTTTTTTTCTTTTTTTTTATGTCTCTTACTCCCCACAGCTACCACCCTTTCTTAATGCTGTGTGCTCTTCAGACTGAAAATTTGGTACCCATCGGCCTGTTTCTATCTGTTCCTAAGTAGCTGGACCTGGCGCAGGGTAGTTCCTGACTTTCTCCCACACAGGATACCTTGCAGCCTCTGATGCCCAAATCCTGACAGTTATGCCCAGTAGTTGTCTGCCTGGGAGGAAACAAGTAAAAGCTATCATGTTTTTAAATAACTGGAGAAAAGTATTCATCTGCTCTGGAATTATCAGAATTAAATATTCCCTTATTACAGGTGCAGGTCTCTCTTGGAACACCGGTTCTTCTGACATTATTGAAAAGGTTGTTTATTAATGAACCCTAGTTAAATAATTTTCTCTTCCTAGATTTTTCTATTAACCTCTGAGGAAGGTTACATAAGAAAGAAGAGACAAAAAAAAAAAAATTGTGCTATAGCATTCTTACATCTTTCAGCTGCACTTTGAACACATTTCAAGCCAAACCTTCTCAAAGGTTTTTCCATAGGTATATTTATCACCAAGACTTAAACAGTTTATATTATGCATAATTTTTATTAAACATGAAAGACTTTAAAATTAATTAGACAGCTGATTAGTTGGTAAGCCTCTTTGTCATTGCTATCACCCCAAACATTTTTCACTGCATAACTGATAAGTTAAATACCTGATTATGCTGCAAGTTAATTGGTTTTTAAAAGAGCATCTGCAGAAAAAAAAAAAAAAGTTCTAAGCTCTGAGGTACATGCCAATCAAAATGTAATACAGTTTTTAACTGGAGAAGATTAACACATGCCTATATCACTATATCACTTCATATAGGTTTGAACCTGCCTTCCTTCTCCCCCAGACTTACTTGAAGAGATAACATTCTTGGCCAAGGGTACACAGTGTGAATAAGATGCATTACTGCTTTCTGTCAGTACTATCTTTAACTTCAACAGAATTTTACATTAGGGTAAGGTGGTTAAGATTACTTGACAGCAATTTATTACCCACAGATTGTTTACTTTGGTATATCTTTATAAAATACCTCAGTCCAGCAAAAAATGGGGACAGGAAAAATTAGCTGCTTCTTACTTGAAAGAGAAGAAAAAAAATCCATGGTAAACCTATATTTCTGGTTTCTGCGAAAGTGAATAAAACAATAGTAAGACATTTTTTCAGGGAGAAATAAAATGCAGGCAAAATAGACATTCTCTGAGGCAGAATTCATGAGCAGGGCATTTTTAAAAATAAATTTTCAAAATTATTACAGATCTTGTGAAGAGACAAGGAATTTTATGCACTTAAAATATTCTTAACTGTGAAATTTGTAATTCTTATATGATTATAACTTTATGATTTAATTCTTTAAAAAAATCATTTCAGCAAGTACAGGTTTTAAAAGGTACAGTTTCTTACTTTGGATAGTATTCCACTGGAATGTGGAATATAACTCCATGATATGATAAAGGCATTATGATTAAAGATCTTCATATTGAGAGTACAGTCTAGACATCAAATACCCTGTAGGAGTACTCGCTTCCTTCATTCCATTTCTGGATCCGCACTCCTACACACACTCTCTAAATCTACTGTGTTCTCTATCTACATGTTTATCCATAGTACAAGAGTTTAAAAATTGTCTGTGCTTATATATAAATTCTGTTCTATTCCTGCATTACCAGTTTTAAATTTCTACTTTAAGGTTCTGTCTAGATCACTACTTTGCTCTTTTTTCTCTTCTTTTACATTATAGAGCCCTATTATTTTCACTTTTCTTAACTACTGCATTTCATAGATTTGAAAAATGTTGGTTTACCCTGATAAGTCTTCAGAAAACCAAAATATTAATTATATGCATTACAACACCAGTATTTCTCTCCAGTCTAATGCCAGCCTAAGATATTCAGTCTTGGCATTTTTGATGTTATCTAGGTAGAAAAAAATGTCTTCCTGAAATCATTCACCTGACCTCAAATAACGCCAACTAATAAAGTTAATTAAGCCTTTAATTATTTTCATATGCTTCTGCCTCATTTTCAAATGCATAATATTTTTATGTCAAAATGATCCTTTCTTCTGCTCAAAAGATTACTCAAGTCTTTTTACTTTTCAGAGCTGGTGGATCTCTCTACTAACAAAGTTACATCACCTTGATGGAACAGATATAATAGTGATAATATGCATGTTCACAATTCATTCCGATGTTACCATAATGATCAAAAGAATTGAAATCTATTACTGTAATTTCAATCAGTTCATAGAATCACCTGAGCTCTATTAACACTACTGTTGCTCTTGTGTCGAGGTTTAAGCTGAAATCACTACAACCGGACTGATATATGGCCCTTCCCCCCCCGCCCCCAAAACGAGAGGAGAGGAAGAGATAAGGAGATACAGAAGTTTAGAATGAACTAAACTACTTTAATGAAGAATTAAAATAAAAAGAATAAAATAATGAAATGGATACAATATATAC
>BJBW01007224.1:0-11350 GCA_004320125.1 Scolopax mira
TGGGCAGCCTCGCTCTGCTATTGCTTCTGTAGGAGCTCTGTGATTCTTAGAACTCCCCTGAGTTTTGGGTTATCAAGTGCCCCTTGTTGCAGCTGCATCAACTCCAGAATGGCTCATTTACCAAGCACAACAACGGGCTCCTGTTTGGGCAGGATTCCACTGGCTGTCCATGCCTGACCTGCAGACCTTTGATATTTTGGCTGGCAGACTAGTTGTCTGTGCCCTGCTTGGTATTTCCCTGTAAAATATGCTTTAGGTTGTCCTTTCTTTAGGAGGCATTACCCTTCCTCCCACTCCTTCCCAAGTCCAAGCTTCAACTGCTATTGCTCTCAGCTGGAAGGTCCACCCCTTTCTGTGCTGAGTGTCCAAACCCACTGCTTTCTCTGAGGACAGCACAGCATTCCAGCACAGGAGGTGTCTCTGAGCTCCTGCAGCTGGACACATCTGCATTTCCAGCTTTGCTTCCTGGAGGGGACATTTTCAGTGGACAGTTCAGCTGCACAGTGCCAGCACCAACAGGAGCAGGAGAGGCCCAAGATACTGGGCTGCTTGGGGGTGGTGTTTCCAGTGGATCCTCATATTGCTGCTTTTTGTGGATATCTTTGCCTGTTTTTACACAGGGATGACGAGTCATTTTGGAGGAGTATGTGAATTGTTCTGATGGGAAGAGCACACTTGCCTATACCCTGCCTACCTTTTAATCTTCTTGGTATTTTTATCTGCTTCTCGCCTTTGAAATTACTGGGAGTTTTCTTTTTCTTCCTTTTTTTTTTTTTTTTTAGAGAGAAAGGTTTAGAAAGACATGGAGCTTGAAAGAATTATTCGAGACACACTGACCTGCTTCATCCAATCCCACATCCCTGCAGCAGACCTCAGGTATGTCGAGATAGGAAGATCCAGTAGCTTGAACTCTGCATTAATTGTTCCTCTACACATTATATCGAACTCTGTAGCTTTCCTGTACTTTGTGGGGCTTTTTCTTAAGTCAGATCCAGGACACAGGTAATTTGCACAGGCTCTGATGAGAATGCTTGTACAATTATCGTTTAGCATTGTAATCTAGCAATGTCATTTCTTTGACGACCGGGATGATTAATTTCCTGTCCAGTAATACACATTAGAATATGTGATTCCCTTCATTCCACAGTGCTCCCAAAGGGCTTGCTGAGCAGCATATTGCTTTGTCAGGTCTCTCTCTATTTTGAACTCTGCCTGCCTGCAGAGATACAGCCACCTTGAGGCTGGAGCACAGCAGCTGATGGCAGCATTGACACCAGAGTGGAGAGCAGCAAGCAGAGAACTCTGCATCCCATAGAAATTGCAACTTGGCAGAATACGATGACCTCCCCTGAAACACCAGTCAGCATAGAAAAGTCAGAGTTTGAACACTTGGAATATTTTGGATAGCTCAGCTGAAGCACCTACAGGGGCTTTCGTTCAGTGCTGCCCATGCAGTATTTTATCTGTAAATGCTTCCCACTTGACTATTAACCACCTGCTGCCTGGCTTTACTGGTGGCATCTGCCCATAAGATACACTCCACATAGGTCTTTCTGCTCCTATATTAGAAAGACACAAGGTTAGGGGGAATGGAGAGAAAGAGAGAGAAAAACCAGGCCTGTTGACCTTGCTGCCATGTCCTGTGTTCTCTCTATCTCCAGTGGGATGGATGATGTTTTCTTCTCTTATATCACGGGGGTCCTGGAAGAGCTGGGCTCACCAGAGTCCTCCGAGGAGACTTTTGACATGGACACCTTTGTGGAAATGATGGAGGCATATATCCCTGGTTTTGCAGAAATCCACAGGTATGTGCATGTTGCTGCTTTGTCTGTGCATGCCACATGCCAGCAGCCTGAACCCATGTCTTTGTACCAAACCCATGCTCTTACAATTAAATCTTTGCCTGAGTACACAGATGCTGATCCCAGTATAGTTTACAAGTATAGCCTGGGCCATCTGAAATACCAGTTTATGTTACTGGCTTCCCATCAAGCCTTGTCTTTCTATGAAGAGGTGGCCAAGTAGGATAGGCTACTGCTTTTATTCCTCACACTAATTATACAACTTCTGTCTCTTGCAGTGAGGATGTTTGTGAAATGATGTTCTCCCTCTCAGAAAGGCTCGGTGAAGCTCGCAACAAAGGTGAGTTACACACACAATTTCAGCACAAGAAAGTAAACTCTCTGTGTGTTTTCAGTCTTAGTGTTTGGAGTTGAGCAATGTCACAGGATAGAATAGAATCTTGTTTGCCACAATTAGGATCTCATAAGGTAGCCTGAATTGAATGATATTTTTTTTTCTAATATTCAGTCAGGTTTTTGATATTAACACAGCGGAGGTTTGAGTTATATGGGATGCTGTCTAAACCAGTTGATCATATTTCCAAACACCTATGCTGAGATCAAATCCATAGTAATAAAGAAGAAATAGCAGATACAGGGCTGCTTGTTGAAATTCTACTGTAGGTTAATTCTGAAAGTGGGTGTTTCTGCCTGCCTCTGCCTAAGAGACACTACTGCTGGGCACCCCATGTGTATCATCAAATAGAGACTCAAGCTGATGATGTGTGTCACTTCTAGACTTTAAGCATTCTCCAAGCTCACTTCCATGTATCCTGGCATGGATGCAAGATCAGCAGTGACGTGCTCTGACCTGTGCACTGCAAGACTGCAGTGGCCCTTTCTGACCTCAGCACTCACAGATCAGCTGGATTGCTCTAGTAATGGGCCTCAAAGGTGTGTCTGGATATTAAACCTTTCAGGACACACCAGTCTGGATTTTGCTTATCTAGTAACATCACTGCTGTCTTGCCAGAAGGCCACATGGAGTAGAACAGTCTTGTCTTTTACTTGCTGCTCTCTTGAATTTAACAAAATCTGCTCTAGTACCCTGCATCCTGCCCTTTCAGAATCCTGATACAGCTGGAGTATGGAAAGACAGCACTATCCCCATTTTAGAGAGGAGGGAACAGAAGTGAAATGATTTTTTTAAATTGACACAAAAAGAGCCTGTCAAGAGTAACCTGATGACAGGATGTGCTGGCTCACATACAGCCTGGGGAGCACATTCCCAAATTTAAAATCAAACCCACACCTTAGTTCAAAGTTAGAGCAAACACTAGGGAATTCTTAGAAATGTAACACAAATACTGTAAGTGTCTACAGCCAAAGCACTCGAGAGCCAAGAACTGACAGGTAGAATTGAATTTGCAAGCAGCCCACATCCAGTAAAGACTGGAAATGCCAGTGAGTGTTTGCCCTGCCTTCCGACAGGTCAGTGTGAGCAGAGCTGCAGCTCTCCCTGCTGAGGGCAGGAGGAACAGTAGTGCTTCCCAGTCTTGTCACTTAAGAGGGGATTCTGCTTTGGCACATGATGCACTAGCAATCCAACGCCAACAGAAAGCAGAGCTCTAGCCTTAGTGGGACTGTTCCTCAGGAGATATCACTATGTCTTTAAGAAAAACCTGGCCAAAAAGCTGCAGAAAGCAGGAGTGAAGCACCCTCTGAAGACCTGACCGAGGGCCAGGAGCCTGGAGCTGGAGCATGCAACGGGGAAAGGCTGTTTACTCCAGCAGACGGAGCTGGGGTCCAGGTATGAGCACCACACAGAAGAGCAGGAGCACTGGGGACAGTCACCCAGCAGTAGCCTAGCAGCACCACCTGAGGGTAGTTTCTGTCTCTGGAAGGAGCCACAGCGTAGGGTGTGACACAGCATCACTGATGTCTGTGATCTCCTGAATTGCACAGCCTGAGAAACACTGTGTCAGTAAGCGGAAAAAGAAAATGACATGCTGACAGAAGAGTATGAACCATCGCTCTGTCTCATCCTTCCCAGTCACTGGAAAGGATGAGACAGAGCAGTGGTTGAGGGACCCTGTCCTGATGCCCTCAGAGATCCCACGGGAGCATCACAGGGATGCCTCTGCAGCACTAGCTAGGTTCTACCCAGCTTCACCTTGTCCCTCTCCAAGCCTCACTCCACAGTTTGAGCTGGATCACTGTTTCTCTCTCCCCAGCTATCGTGCCATATCTGCACAGCAAGCAGTCACCTCTGGGTGTTGGTCCCCAAGACGCCAGTCCCTCCCTTGGTGACCTTCTGTGCTGTGCACTCACTGAGCTACATACAGCACTGAGTCACTGGCCCAGCAGCTGTCCTACAGCACCTGGCAGATGCCCCCCACCTCCTTCCCTCTGCTCCCCATTTCTCCAGCACTGATCTTTTCCTGCTCCCTGGCACAATTATCCTGTGTCCAAACACTCTTCTGATGCAGCCACAGGTCTCTGTGCTTAACAGTCCCTTCCCTTTCTGATCAAAGCACATAGAACTTCACAAGGTGAGCAGGAGTCCAAGCATGGGATTTAGTCACGCTTGTAACGAGAGAGAACCTTCAGCCAAGGGCAAGCTGAATTTCCTGACAACACAAAAGCAGAGACACCCTTTTAAATAGCCCTCTCCTTACTGTACCCACAACTTCCCTCTGCCTCTTGCTCCAACTAGGATGGCAACAACTTGAAAGATGGGGTGGAGCTGCTCCTGGAGATGTTCCCGGCTTGTACAGTGAGCCAGGCAGAGAAGGCACTCGCCATGGCCTTGGGGAACTTGGAGGAGGCCGTGCAGTTAATTGTGGAGGAGAAGGTGGAAATGGGCCCAGCAGGTGCGAGCGTGAAGGTACTGTACTCTGAGCTGGGTGGCAGCGGGCCAAGGAGCAGGGCAGAGCTCAGGGACACACACGGCTGTCCCCTTTGAACATGAGGAACTTCCCACAGCAGAGCTGTGTCTCACACCCCCCTTTTTCCAGGGGGCTGGAGTGCTGCACCTGAGACAGCAGGGTTGGGGGGAAGCTGTACACCCCACCTGCTGTGCTACTCAATACCTGCCTTGTCTCCCAGGAGCTGGCCCGGCCCCGCAGAGCACCCAACCACGAGGAACTAAAACAGGTTATCCTAGAGAAGTAAGTACCCTGTAGCAAAAAACCCTTTCTTTTGCTCCCAGTAAAGGAGGAGGTGGGGGGGGGGGGAGGTCAGAATGACAACGTGGCCTGAAAAGAAGTTGGGGTGTACAACGCTTAGAAAGGAATGTCATGAAGCTGATTTGGGTATCGCTGAACACGTCTAAGCACAAATAAAATCATCAGGTGGGGAAAAAAAACCCACAGGTTTGGGTTTCTTTTAGAGCTCTGGCACAGAAACAAGTTACCTGCCCCAGCTGGGTGACAGCACTGGCTCTGTGTGAGGTTTCAGCCTCCTACAGATACAGCACAAGTCCCGGTGAAAGGTTCAAGGCACAAACATCCTGCTGCAGCTCAGGTGACATGTAAAAGCTACAGCAATTCATTCATACCTCCTTCCTTGGAGACAGTCCAAACAAGGCTAAAGATATCTTTAAGAGACTGCTGGTACAGCAGCAGTGGGAAGATTAAATCTCAGTTGCTGAAGGTGTGAATTCAATGCATTTAAAGAAACCTCTCTGAAGTCCCCCTATGGACTTCTTGAGAATTAAAATGGCTTTAGATTGGTTTAGCTCTTATTCATTTCCAAAAGCATTTAATTCTCAGTAGAACACACAGTGTGGTTTCATCGATCCACTTCAAGATCTCAGCTTTCACGAGTATCCTCCTGCGGGCAGGCAGATTCCCCATGTCCATCCATCCATCCATCCACATCTTTCCCACCACTTTACATCCTCCCCAGTGACAGAACAAACAGCCAGTGGGCTTGGGAAGGCAGAACAGCATCCAGGCAGAATCAGCAGTCCCTGTCCTTGCCCATCTCCTGTGCAGGCTTGTTTCAGAATAACATGCAAGGGAACAACAACAAAAAAAAAAAAAAAAAAAAAAGCACCAGCTGCCAGTTAACATTTCTGGGAATTTCACTTTAATGACATTTTGGCAACATCCTGTACTTTTAAATATCACTCAAGCACAGGTACAGAGAGCAGATCACCATAGCTGAAGATACACAGGAACAACTATATTAGCTACTGAGGGAGAAGTCATGATCAGCTGTGCTGTCCCCCTGCTAAATCAGCACCAAAGTCTCAAAAGTAGTAACTCAGCAGTAGAGCAAGCAAGTGCTTGGGCCCTGACACTTCAGTCACACAGGGAATGAGGTGATGCTTTTAGGAAGTTGCTTCCAGCACATACCTGTTTCGTAGTCAAGTAGTAGGTGGAGCATGAAAAGAAGAACACCATCTCCTCAGGGTAGAAGCAACCAGCTTGGTCCTGCAATCTCACCTCTGTCTCCTTTGGCTGCCATCGCTGGGGCTGAGAAGGAGCAGAGCTTTCCATGGTCTCCACAGCCCAAGTTCTCAATACCCTTCCCACACGGCCAAGGGTGCTACTCCAGGAGAATCCTGCTGGATTCTCACCACATGGATGACACGCTTCTTGCCCATTTGATCTGCAGGGGAATGTTAAGTGCTCCTAGCTGCAATCTAGGCAAGTAGGACATTTTGCATGGCCACAAGCCAGCCAGGGGAGAAGACCTAGGCCATGAATAGCCCCAGGCTCTGGTGTTCACTAAATGCTTCTTGTGTTGCAGATACATGATGGTGGATAGCGCAGACGATCAGAAAACACATCGGCCAGCTCCACCCAAAGAGGTAAGAAGAGCAGACCCAGCTCACTGGCACTTTGAACGTCCTTGGGCGACAAGTTTTAAAAATCAGGTTGCAAGTCCAAAAAGCAAAGGGACAGGCCAAAGGCAAGGACCATCCACAGACCCCCACCAGGCAGCAAAGAGGGAAGAGTAGCTTATGGTGCTGCAGGGTCTGTCAGTTCGTACTGTTCCTCATTAGCACAGTTCCTGCTCCTCCACCATCAGACAGCTTCCTGCCCAGTTTTGGGCCCTTCCAGCCCACCTCAGCCTTCCTGCACCC
This sequence comes from Scolopax mira, assembly GCA_004320125.1. Lineage (NCBI taxonomy): Eukaryota > Metazoa > Chordata > Aves > Charadriiformes > Scolopacidae > Scolopax > Scolopax mira. The sequence goes on from BJBW01007224.1 coordinate 6,877, forward strand.
TCCAGAGCACAGCTCTGCTGCTTCCTGTCCCTTCTTTCCAAGCAGCGTGGCTGTCCATCCACTTGGTGTTAAATGTCTTTCCAGGCTCCCAAGAAGTTGATCCGCTACATTGATAACCAGGTGGTGAGTACGAAGGGAGAGAGGTACAAAGATATCAAAAAGCCTGAGAGCGAGGAGATGAAGAGAACCTACATCAGCCTCAAACCAGCCAGGAAATACAAGTTCCACTGACAACCAGGTCCTCCTGCTTCTTCAACCTCCACCTCACCAGCCAGGCATGGCAGGATGGACATGTGGCACTAGGGATGAGGAGGACTCTTCCACCTGCCCTTAACTGGAACTAACCTGGGAGCCAACACACCGCTTTCAGCTTCCTCAACTAACCCCAGGTGACAAAGAGGAGCCTTCTCTCCTTCTGTAGCTGTCCCTCTGCCCCCAGGGGCACACCGCAGTGGCTCTTTGGGGCCTGGCCATTCTCTGCTATTCCTTGCATGGGACATTTTTAGATCTAAGATGCGGCTTGTGCTTTTGCAGCAAGCTTTTTACAAGTCTGTGTGCACTGCTGCTTTCACTCGAGTGCCAGTGTTTAATAAAGATGATGTGAGTTTGTGTGTAGTTCAGCCAGAGCATGCACATGCTTTAAGGACGTCGCCTGCAATCCCTCCTCGGGGACAAAGATAGGAGCTGGGTCATCCTGTCTTCCCCTAATTACTCTCTTCATCACATTCACCACAAGATGTGGCTGCTCTTTGGTTAACCACCTAGTGGATACAAGGGCTGAGGCTGAACTCCAGACCAAAACCAGGCTCTCTTTGCCAAAACGACCCCCAGCTGATGGCACGGCCAGGGCTGCTGCCACTTGTCACCACTTGTCACTTGTTGAGTGCCAAAGCTCTGGCCCCACGACAAGGAGCAGGACATAGCAGCCGGCCTGGGCTACCAAAATGTTATGGCAACGACCAACTGGTTTGGGTGTCAGCACAGCCAGTTGTGGTGGTCTCTGCTGGTGAAACTGCAGGTAGGAGTGAGTTTTGGGGTGAGGGGGAACAACTCCCACCTTGCACCAGCCTAAACCAGTGCCCTATGCCTGGACAGACACACTGCCTACGCCAGGGACATGCCAGCCCTTTGGTTGCCAGGCTGGCCAGTGGCCACAGGCTGGAGCTGGCCTCGCTCTGCCCTCCTCCCGGAGCCCAGAGGGACCTGCCCTCTCCCAAGAGGAAGGCTGGAAGCTTTTCTCCTTTCTGCTCCAGCTGGCCTGGTTTGTTCCACAGCCCTGCTGGCATGTCCTGCACACCCACCCCAGGGGACAGTCCTCCCAAAACACTCTCCTGCTGCCGCTTAGGGATTTAAAATACAACCAATAAGAAATCCTATCTATCACCTGGCCTGGCCAAGGCTTGTTCAGCACCCTGGGGTTCCTGCAAGTCGCTCTCTCCACACCACCACAGAGGGAGTTACTTTCCCTGGAGGCACCAAAGAAGCTCTCTCACAAACACCCAGTGGCTACTAAACAGCCCCAGAGGAAAGAGGGAGCCCCACTGGGGCCAGCCTGGCCAACGGGGACCAACTTCTCCCCAGCAGCCAATTCCAGCATCCTCCCAGGATCCTCACATCAGTTCCCCCCCCCCCCCCCGCCCCCAGCCCCCTTCCCTGGCAGCAGCAGTTCTAGATCTGGAGGTTGATGAAAGGGGCGAAGCCAACCACGTCCTGCAGGAGAACGAGAGCCCTCTGCAGCGGAGGCTCCACGTCCAGCTCCACCCCACGGTTTCGGAGGATGCTCAGGCTGGATTCGGCCACGTTGTGGCAATGCTTCACCTTCAGCGAGCGCAGCTTGGGACAATACTCGGCCAGGACCCTGCCAAGAGAAGAGAGCACGTGCAGGTTGCAGGCCAGGGTCCACCATGCACCCTCTTCTCTACTCCCACGCACGCACCACCCTTTAGGAACAACACCCTGGTGGTCTCCAAAGACACACGAGGGACCCCAGAGCTACATGACGTGCTGGGGGATTCACTGTTAGTAGCACGTGGTGCCTCTCCTGAAAAGCCTGCCAGTGGCTTCTCCCCGAGCCCGAGCTCTCCTTGCTTTCAGCACGAGAAAATCTGACTTTTCCTCTCCGTTCCTCTTCCTCTCCCCACCCCAGCCACCTGCCGTCCCCACCCCAGCTCCCCGCGGCCCTCAGTACCTGATGGAGTCATTCTTGACTCGCAGACACCCCGTGAGGTCCAGGTGCTCCAGCTCGGGGCAGCACTTGGCAAGCTCCTCGACCGCCACGTCGCCCACGTTGGCGTTGACAGCCAGCGACAGGGACTTGAGCCTGCTGCACTTCTGCACCAGGTAGCAGATGGCCTCGTCCTTGAGCTGGCGACAGGCCGTCAGGTCCACAGCCTCCAGGGCCTTGCAGTGGTCGGCCAGGCTGCGCAGGGACAGGCTGTCCACCCACTCGCAGTGAGCCAGGGAGAGGCGCCGCAGGTTGGGGCAGCTCAGGGAGATGGCCACCAGGGCATGGCGACTGAGCTGGGCACAGCCCTTCAGCTGGATGTGGTGGAGGTGGTGGTTCTGCCCGATGACCGGGAGCAGCTCCCTGTCCGTCAGCCAGTCGGAGCAGTTCTGGAGCACCAACTGCTGCAGCACCTCGTTGTCCTTCAGCAGGTTAACGAAAGCAGCTCTAGGGATGGCAGCTCCGATCTGAGTGGGGAAACCAGGAAGAATGAGGCATTCTCCGGGGTTTCAGATCAGCCTGATCCTCACCAGAGACCCTCTCTCCCCTCCTCTTGCCCACTGGGAGGGGTGACCAAAGCCACCCTCTTCTCATCCCAAGGCAAACCATGCCATCAGGCTTTCCACCCCTTACGCCAACACTATTGCCACAAACTAGAAGATGCTCTGGCCTTGCTGTGCCCCGTCATCACCCCTTCATTTATATACTCCTGATGAGCTCCACACCTCTGCTCTCCAAAGACTCCTTGCTAGACCGCTCTGTGCCCTCAAACAGCAGCTCCTCCTGTCTTTCCAAGCCCCAGGCAGTCCCTAAGAGGGCCTGCACGAGCTTTTCACCAAGACCAAGGCACAAAGTTATCTCTCATCAGACCCACCCTCTTGCACAACCCCTGTGAGGACCGACAAGCCGTGCCACTCTGGAGCTGGCTTGTGTTTCTACCAGCTGGTGCCCCATAATGGCCGAGGTGGGGCTTCCAGGCTCACTCATCCCAAGGCCTCTTGTTAAAGACAGTGGCGTTTCTGGGCCCTGAGTCACCACCTCTCCTCCCTGAGCCCATCTGTCCAGTCTGACACCCAAGCTCCTGAGCAGAAACCAGCCTCCTTGCTGGGGGCTTCCTTCTTCCCACATTGTCAGACGCTCCCCTGTTATCTCCAGAGCAGTAGGACCTCTGTGTCTCCCCCAGCCTCAGAGCCATCCCATACCTGGCTTGAGTCAAAGCAGCGCATGTTGGCCAGGTAGAGCTGGATGAGAGACTGGAACGACTTGCTGACCCTCTGCAGGCTCAGGAGCTGCTGCAGTGGCAGGTGACAGAGGATATGTGGAACCAAGATGTCTTCCCAGGGCAGGTCCAGGAGGCATCCCCTGGAAGGGGTCAGACTCATCATCAGACGCCAGGGAGCCGGGCTGGGGTGCAAGCCAGGCCAGATCACCTCACACCTACCGCCGGGTGCCTCTAGGAGGAACAGCCAGAAAGAAAGACTCAGCCACAGTCTCCCACCACCAGCCCACAGGGTAATGCCCCTTGGCTAGCCACCACGCTTGCCACCTGCGTCACCTCCTCCCGTCACCTCCTCCCCAGCCTAGGATGATGTTCACTGCTCAGGCATCCCCGTCCCCCCGAGGGGAAGGAGCAGTGGGGTACCGGTGGCCCGGAGCGCCCCCCCCAGCCGCGGCTGGAGGCACCGGTGACACTCAGCCCCAGTAGAACCGGCGGCTGGAGCCGGGAGGGGACACGAACGGGACACCCCGCCCGCGGCCTTTCCGCCTTTCCCCCCCTCACCCCAGCCCTAGGGTCTCCCCCGGTTCCCGGGCTGCCCCACCGGGACCTCCACAGAGAAACCCCCCCCTCCCACAGGACCCCGTGGCGAGACAGCAGCGCCAAGCCCCGGTGTCCCGCCACCAACCCCGGTCCCGGTCTCCCGCCACCGGTCCCGGTCCACCTTNNCACCGGCTGCTCCATACCCCGCCCCTTACGCCGGCGTCCCGGTAAGACGTCACGGCGGCGGGCGGAAGTGCGCGCGTGCCCCCCCGCCCCTCGCCCCGCCCTTCTCGCCCGGCCCCGCAGCCTTACCTCGCCCCGGCGGCAGCGGGCGCCTTACCGGAGCACCGGGCGAGGAGGCGGAGCGGGAGCCCCCCCGGGCAACGGCCAGCCCTCGGGGCGGCGGGGAGGGACTGCGGTCGGGCCAGCGGGACCGGCGGTCACAAGTCCCACCGGTGGCCCAGCGGCTCCCGCAGGCTGTACCCCCCCCC